>JAOUZG010015456.1:689159-705471 GCA_026289955.1 Argiope argentata | reverse complement strand
AATATAATATATATCTTGATACGATTGATTGAAGGATTTTATTTCCGTCATACATTATAGTTGTTGTATCATATTGGTTAATTTTGATTTTAATTTTATTGGCGTAGTTTAGCCAATCTTGACTTTCGTACCATAAATTCCAATAATCAAAAAGCTTTTAATTTTTTAAAAAGTAGGCTTTTAATACTTTTAATCTATTCATACAGATTTAAGATTTGTATGACTTTGAATCAGATGCTTCCATTTAAAATATTCTATTGATATTTTAGCTGCACGAATTTTAAATTATAATTTCTTTTTCAGCTAAGAGAGTGTGGGGGATAAGTATCCTTAATAAATATTAGTTAATTATTAAATGCTTAAATTTTAACATTCTGAGAAATTAATTGGATGCACCAAAAATGTATACATCCTGCCCTTTATATATACGGAAATATTAATTTTGAATAAAAGCTTATAAAGAGTAATCAAATTTAATAAACATTTCTCAAAATTGCATTGATTTTTGAACTCTTTTTCTTATAGAAAATTCATTACTTATTTCGAAAGTTATTTAATATTAACTTCTTTGTATACAATGACGAGTTTGATTCATGTATTGGATTACTTAATTTTTAATTTTAAATGTTAATACTACCACTCAGCCAATTAAATGAAGACCTTAAGTAACTTACAATGTAAAATTCATTTCAATATCTCAAATGCTTTTATATTTATTATAGGAATAAAACAGCAAAAAATTTCCCAAACCGGAGATGCAACATTCAATTAAGTAGGGGAAGATCAGGCAGGCTGAATAACAAAATTTAACTTTAAATGCATCAAACATTATTAAAAAACATAATCGAATTTTTAATTTTTTGGTAATGATTAAATAGTTAATATATGTACCAAAACATTTTTATATCCTTTGGATAACATAAAACAGAACTAATAACAGTTTAGTTAAAAAAAATAAGCGAGCTATGCCGAGTTGAATGAGCTAACTCCGTCTGTGCCAACGCGCCCCGGTCCCGGGGCAAGTTGAATTTTAATCTGAGAGATCTGCCTCCCTCTGAAAACTGAAATTTTTTCGGGTTGGCAGATAGGCAAAGAATAATTAACCCCGGATTTGAATCTTTTTGGCAGTAGCGTTTTATGGGACGCAAAGGTATTCCATACTTTTCAACAACCTTTGAATACGATATTTTTTTATGCAATATCGCATTTACTGCTTCCACAACAACGACAGGGAGAGTCGAAGCACGGTTCATAATCCTCTTTCTGTTTCTAACCTTGGTTTTGAAAAAAAAAGCGTCATTAAAAGCGGAAAGCCAATTAACCCCATCACTCCATTTCGACCTTGATTGCATTTTTGATTCAGAAGTATTAAATTAATTACAAAATGCTTTTTCACAAATAATTTTATGAATATCAAAATACTAAATATAATATGTAATAATCTTCATTGCTAATATAGTATATTTTAAAAGAAAAACGTGTGGTAATACTTGCTTTTCGAAGCAGAAAAAACCTACTTTGACTCCTAGTGTCTGTTGATCCAAATGAAACTGACTGAAAACTTCTGAGTTTATCAAGTCCTACTTACTGTTTACTTCGTTTCCATTTTTACTGACATCTAGGGTTTTTTACCTGCGCTATTAGCAAAATGCCGAATTGCCTCCGTCTCCCCTAGGGTTGCTACTCTGTTGCGGGTGTCAGTTTCTTCCCCTTATCAAATCTCAACGTTTTGCTGTGACACAGGATGGCGCCCCACAAGCTCTCCGGCAGTTTATCTGACGATGTTTTTCCACCAGCTCGTCGACGACATCTATCTCTACTCCCATAATCTCGGCAAAAAATATATCTTGTCTATTTAGATTCTGTGAGTCCTTACTGAAACTCTTAAGGAGCCATGCTTGAAGCAACGCTATCCCGTTAAAACAAACGTAAAAGTTTTTCGGGGACAGCTCAATTGATATAACTCTTGCATTGTCACTGTTTCTCCTCGTCATTCATGCAGCGAAACATCGCTAGCTAAGTGAATCACATTTTTAATTTCCTTTTGCTCATTAAGCGAACTCCCCGTTAGGAGCGATGTTCCTTAAACCAAGCTTGACTGCATTCGAGAAGTACTAAAATCGGCATGATTTTTCAGCACAGATGCTCTTGACTAGGATTATTACAAAGAACAGATCCAATATTGTAGTCAATATGTAAAACAGCATTTTCTTTCAAAGCACTGTTTTTAATAGAGCGCATAATCGAAATTTGCAGAACCACTGCTCTAAATTATGATTTTTTTCTGCAAACAATGAGATTTAATCACACATATTTAAATGCCGTAATATTTCTTTGAAACCATTGAAACAAGCGATATGTGATTTCAGAAACTTAACACTTTATAGACGAATCAATTAAATTAACTACTTCATTTGGCATATCTAAATAAGTAAATTACAAATAACTTTTCAGGCCTTTTCCAGATGTTGAGAGCATGTAAACTTTACATTTCAATTTCTTTATTTGAAAGGCTATTTAATTTTTTTTTATTTTAGAATATATTAAATTTTTTTATATCTTACTAAATTTTTCATCTGGTTGAATATTCTTTAACGTTTTTAGTTTGTAAGTTTCGTACGTTTTCCATTCTGATAATGCTGGTTCGTAGAATTTTAGAATTGGGATAACTTTTTACTATTTTAAATTCTCCAAGATTTGCTTTGTTCAAACATTCTGCTAAAACCTCTTTTTCCATTTCAACTAAAATAAAAAGATTAAAATGAAATCCGCTATGCATATTTCAATATATCATGTCAGAACATCCTTTCTTGAATGGCCAAACAACACGTGCTATTGCAAGTTAAATTATATTTTTATTACTTTTAATTGCTTCATTGAATGAGTCACTTTAGTACTGCAAACGATCCAATAAAACTTTATCTCGCATTTATTGTTTAAAAAAAATATCACATCTCCTATTTATTTCATTTCCTATAATGACGTTCTCAAAAAGGCATTTTTCTAGGTTTTATTTGCTGTAGTCATTCACTTATTTTTTTTAATCGGAGCTTTTGTAAATGGGATAGGATCACATTATTAAAAGCTGATTTTGGGGGATGCTCGTGCAGATAATAAAATTTCAATTTTTCACCTGCTGATTTTTGTTGACGCCAAAACCTCATCCCTAAAACTTTGTTATTGCGTTCTGACATGAGAACAAGGTAATTACAAAACGAAGAGAGTTACATGAATAAAATTCAGCACACCGATTTAACTCCTATAGAGAGAAAACCTATCAAATTTTGAGCCGAACTCAACAAAGGGCTGGCCGTCTGTGGGTCAGTACTTTTTGAAAATTTAAACGACGCATAAATGCAATAAATGATTTGTGAACCTTCAAATTCAGTATACAATTTTGAGACTAAAATATGAATCTGCGTCGCATTTCGATTTCAATCGTTTGAGATAAATGCGTCTAAAACACAAATTTAAGTTCCAGATTCTGTTAATTGCATGTAGGGATGAGTCGCCAAAACACTTGCTAAGGATCCCACATCAGATTCAGTAAAATATTTACATTTACACCAAAGATTAATAGTTCGTAACAAATGGCACACTAATGCCATTGAAGGCGTTCTCTTTGATTATTCGTTGAGAGCACGCCCTCTGGTCGTATCTTAAAGTTGCAACAGATATTGAATTAAAAAGCGCATCTATTTGAATTACACAGATGATTTATGAATATGTGAAGCAATTGAACGTTTAAGCATCTTTGAATAGAATGAACAATATCACTCTCTTTGCGGAATCTGATGCCCTTAAGTCAATTTCAGACTCCTTCCCAAACTTTTTATCATCGTAAAACGTTTTTTTTATCGTCGTAAAACGGTGTTTTAATTAACGACAAAAATATGTTTTCTCGCACCCATATGTTGTTGTGATAGTCTTTCATTGAAGATGAAAAGACGGCTTAAAACCTTAAAAAAAAGGCTATCGCTGAAATTCTATTGAAGCGTCAAATTTTATTGACTTTTAAACAATGCATCAGATAAAAGTTAATTAAAGAGTTAACTATTTACAGAATTTGTATAGAGTGAAAAAGATTAAAATAGATGCAAAAAATACAAATAATATAGAGTGGAATGTAGAAAAAAATTAAACAAAAGTCTCTTTTATGTCGAAAATATTCTTAAAACAATTGATATTAAAGATGCAACGGACCCCCCTCCCAAACTTTAAGATAATAAGATTAAAAACCAAAAATGTACCTACAGTGTTAGTGCGCTCTAAAGTTAACTCTTCATCTATTTAAAACTTGTATTAGGGGGAAAATTATTTGCCTTTGAGGTAAATTTTATTACAAGTTTTAAACTTACCGAAATCTAATTATAATTTTCGGTTAAAGTTAATATAATGGACCCAACTCACTTATAATTTGAGAACTTATTTTAACATTTTAATGGCTGCACGTCTATGCAATCAAACGTCGTCAGGAGCCAGCAATATTTTTGAAGAATTGTTTTTAAAGATGTCATGTACATTCACGGAATAATTGTACATGTGCACACATGAACTCTAAATAAAAAAAATCACAAAATAAAACAATAACAACAATATTTAACACAAAGATTTAACAGCAAATTTACTATTTTTCCTTTGTATAATTATCTTAAAACGTGGTAATCTATATCTATTCTACATATTTGTACCTATATCTATCCTTATAATAAAGCTTAATGTGTGTGTGTGTGTGGTGTGTGTGTGTGTGGTGTGTGTGTGTGTGTGTGTGTGTGTGTTGGCGCTCTACAGGTTACTCCGCTAGATCTACAAATGCCAATTTTGGCATGTGTATACCTTGGAGGTATGAATAGTGCACATCGGAGCGATTTTTTAAATTATTGCTGCACTTATAGAAACTAAAAAAAGTAGCGTGAACGATTTTTGGCTTCAATTACATGTCGGCAAATTAAGAAACAAAGATTCCATTCTCTCAAAACATCTTATCAAAATTTGCTAATTTTTTCTTTTACTTTTTTCCATTATGTTTGCATATTTTTTGTATGCTATTGCATACAAAGATTTGTTTTAAAAGTGAAATTACATAATAAGGAGTCGAATAAAAATGTTTTAATACACCTAAAATTTTTGTAAACTATTCGTTAAACGCAAAAAAGGAAATTTTAAACTAAAAAAATGAATTATAAGCAATTTTTAGAATTACTACAGTAGAATTCAATTGGTTTCTAGTAACTATTTATTAATTTACAGATAATTTATAATTATTTAAGAAACATGTTTTAAGAAGTATTACCATTATAACAAAATTTTCTGGGGTTTTATTTATTCTATTTTTTATTTCATAGATAAGACTTATTTATAGAAACAACTATTCCGATTCAAGTTATTTGAAAAGAAGAGGGAATAAGTATTGGAAAATTTCCATCTGTTAATCTTAGCTTATTTTAGTTATTAAAGAAAAATTTTAAATTGTTGAAATAATGGCAGAATCTCTGCATCCCACTAAGCAAATCGTAGTTTCAGTTCCTTGGAACATCCTCCATGTCTACCTGTAGAATGTAGAATTATATTTACCAAGTTACATTCCCTGTGTGCAGTTGGAGTTTAAAAAAATAATCCCAAGAAGTGTAGCCACTAAATGATTGGCCAATGGTCGCAACAGTCGGGTATAACTCTCCCGTATGTAGACAATGTCGCTTTTACATTGGTGCGATATTGAATTCTGGTTATATATTTTTTCTGTCGCCTCTGAAGGTCACTTTTTCATCGGGGCAAACTTCCAAGGCGATTTTGTGAAAATGGCCGGTTAAAAGTAATCGACCCACAGTCGCCTTTATATCTGGAAAATCGCGTTTTTCTAGGCGGCGCTATGTGAATATATTTTAGGAATTCGTCATGAATCACCGGGCGTGTATTGGATTTTGAAATTCAACCAGCAACGCGTGCTGCCATTTCAGGTAATTTTGTGAGTGTAAATTTTTTATTATTATATATTTATAAATAGTATAGTATTTATTCTAAATTGTGAATAAAAAATTATTTTGATTAAATACTAAGAGCGAAGTTGCACGTGATATTATTAGCGTTAAGTGGAAGCGACCATATAGCGAAATAAGTATTTTAGTTACAATCCACTGTTAATCTTTCTATTTCATGAAATGTTGAAACACTTTACTTTGATTGTAGAGTTATCATCTTCCCCTCCCCCTCCGGCAAAGTATGAAATGCATCTCTGATTCGATAAAATGGAATTTTGTTCACCTTTAGTTTCAAAACTGAAATGCAACGGAAGGAAAAATAAAATCTAAAATTAATTTGGAAATATGAGGGAAAAAATTTGTTTAGAAACTATTGAACGAGTTCGTATTCCAAACGTCGAGAAGAGGCGAAATGATTCGCACAGTTATAGTGAATGTGGCAGAGAATGGTTTCAACCGACTCGGAACTTCATTGAAAATTTAAAAACAATGATAAGCGAAATCCCAATTAGCTTTATATTCTTAGAACTTGCTTGGATTTGAAAATATTCCAAATCCTGAAATCTCTCTGCAGTCAGTTGGAATTGCTCAATCCAATCTAAAGAAATATCGCATTTGTCTAAGGAAATTTCGCATAACTATAAGAATTTTTGCATTTTTGTACATGGAAATTTTGGGAAGTATTCAGTTTATCATTGATGAAATTTGATTTTTATAATATAAAACGAAACTGCACTAAACATAGATGAAGAAAATCTTAGAAATTTAAAGTAACTTTTTAATTTGTGCATGTAAAATGTTGACTGTTGAAGAAACATATAATAGAAATTATATAAATTAGTATTTTATACAATTTTTCAATTTTTTAAAATTAAATATTTGTTTATTGCTCATATTAGACAATGTAAAAGTATATAGTAAAGGAAATATATTTGTAAAAATAATAATATATTTCTATTTTGAGTTGTTATAAAATAACTTTTTAATTTAACAGATATTAGAGGAAATATTAGAAATTTAAAAGTAAATGCATTATAAATACATATTCCAGCTCTGAAACCAGAAAACCCAGTTTTATTCGTAAAGAAAGAACATTTTGGGGGAAATGAGCCGAATTTTAAATGTTAGGAGATGGGTAGCGGCTCAGTTAGGAAAATGTACTTGAAGACATTTTAAATATTACTCAAAATGAACCTTTAATGAAATGAGTGGAGTTGCATTTTTTGGCACTTAAGCCCCCTTAATTTGTGCAGCGCAAAAAACATTGCGGTAAAATATATTTTTTAAAATAAAGTTTTCAAAATTGTTGACTTTTTACTTAAGTACTTTTTTTATTTTACATGCCCGAATAAAATGAAATCTATAAATCTTAATAATATAATAATAAATATGATAGCCTTATTTATTTCACGTTAAACGTAAACAGTTCTTTTGGTGCGTTTCACATCAAAAGAACTGTTCATTATTAATTAGTAACATGAAAATCATTGAATTAAGAAAATTGTTTATAATATTTCAGGTTTTATTCTTATCTTTTTTAGAATAAATTGTATTACTCTAATCTAATCTTCGATTACAACTTATAATAAAAATTTGAATATTAATATTTTAGAAAATAGCATCATAAAAATCAAGAACTGAATTCATTGCTTGTAAATTTTCACTTTTTTTGGGGGGGGAGGAGTAGAAAAAACTTTTCTTGATTCAAAGTAAAAGGGAAAATAACAAATTCTAATTGAAAATCCTTGCTTCATTAATTAATTTTCTGTTTAGATGACTAAATTAAAATTTAATAGTTTTGCTTCGAGTGGAATAATTAAGGAAATGATCAAATATCTTTTAATTAGAGCAGAGATATTTTCTCCTGTCAGTTCAATTATTTTCAAATATTTGTGCGCTATGCAAACTTTTTACGAATGGAAAATTATTTTAAAATCAAGAGAGAAAGACAATCTTCCCTTACAAACACAGTATCAAATTACTTTAATGTTACAATTAAATTTCTTTTTGAAATAAACAAACAAAAAATCCCTGTAAAAACCGAGGAAGAAGAGAACTGATCTTTCATGAGTTCAAGTTCTCAGTATTTTAACTGAGATTTATTGTAAAAGTTAATTAAAACGCGAACTATTTGTTAAAGCTGAATTGACTGCATGAGAATCACGTACACAAATGGCAATTCTTAAATACTTTTTTCAACAAGGATCAGACATTAGAAGCTGATTCTATATTCTAATAATCATATACCATAATCTAATAAAAAAGTTTAAAAAATAATATACTAATAAAAGAAGGGATTACATACTACTAAAAAATCCTTTATGAGAAACAATCTGAGAAGAGGCTTGTCGAAAATACATTAGATTTTTGTACCGTATTAATGATAACTAGAATAGAAAGAGAAAATCGAAGAAAAAAATATCATCACAGATATCCTTAGTTTCAAGTATTAGGGCAAGATTCTACTTGAACCTAATATTAATGATAAAGGAACATGAATGATGCGTTTTAGTTTTAAATGAGCACTATATAAGCTTTTAAACACGCATTCCCATTCTGAGTCAATAACTATATAAGAAAGAAGTGTTACTATGAAGAGCGAGAAAGCAGAAGCGCATGGGAACGTTCATTCAGTAGATATGACTTGAATAGTTTTAACTTGAAATAAAAAAAAATTTCAGCACTCCAATTTTAACAAAATTGATATAGAGTTAGAATCATGAATGAGAAACTAAAGATTTATAATAAATAGTGAAAAAATAAAATTTAAGAATCGAAAAAGGGATAAACTGTCAAAAAATTTAACGAATGAAGATACAACATAACAAGATTCAGAATGGTTTCGATCCTAAAATATAACCAAGAAAAATTATGTCATAAATATCATCACTCACAAAATACAATTGAATTCTTAGCAGTTCGGCATGAAAAGCAGTATACTTTTCTCTAAATTTTATTCGGAAAGAAATGTTGCAACTACTAATTAATACATCCAAATAATTTAATTAATCATACAAGCTTATAACTAATAAACTTTCACCGAAATTTGAAAACGCAATTATTTATTTATCTCGTATTTTTAATAAGAAACTAAAAAAATTTTTTTTTTAAATCTGAAAGCAAAAAATGTAATTAAATTTTCTGACGAAGAAATTTTCGAATGAATCAATTTTCATTTTATAGATTAGAAGGATACATACATTTCAGCATACAGGAAACTATATGATGGGACTGTAGAGAAAGTGAAGCCATATTTAGGAAAATATGAAATCTTTCTTAACACACATGAAGTGAATCATAATCTTCAAATATATAGTTTTTTAAAATAAAAAAAACATTTTAAAGCCTCACAAACTTATAAAATTAATGTAAATCGTAATCTTAACAGAAACGATAATCAGAGTCATGCAATATGGATCATAACGTGGATGCTTGATCCAAATGAATCACTATCAGAAACAAAATTATGGAATTGGCTTAAACGACATTTTGAATACCTTGCCTTCAAAATTAAAAGAATCCTTAAGAAAAATAAAACCATATAAATTATACCTTTATAAGATTTTTTTCCCAAAAAAATTCTTTAAAAAGTGTCCAATTTAATTGTTTTCCGAATCCTAGAAGACTCAATTTAAACTGTTTATACTTATCATGTAGAAATTTTGGAAGTTTGAAGAACAGAGTAGAATATCAGTACAGAGCAGAGTATATATTTTATAAGAAAGATAACGGTTACCTGTCAGTTATTCTTGTAATGACTAAATTAATGCATGCGTTACTATAAAAAGAAGTGGAACTAATTAAAGGATTATTTATCTAGCTCAACTTGATAAAAACAAAATTCATCAAATTATATTTGTTGATCAACAGTATCATCATCAAGTATCATTTAAACGATGGAGGTTTTATTGGGAATTTCTAAAAAAATAAGCTTCACTGATTCATAAAAAAAATGAAAATGAACAAAATTGTTTTCTTTTATTGTTGACTCAGACATTTACGATGGGTAAAGTTTAGGCTTATCTGACATCTGAGTAAAACGCCTGCAATATACCTACCCTATATCAAACTATTGAAGAATGAAGCCGCTGTGATGAGCTAGAAGCTAATTCCAGATTACTGTCATCCCGGAGCCATTTACCAAAAGTGCAAACTTTGAAATTGAAAGGGAAATTATAAACATCAGAAGTGAAAAACTCTGGAGGATGAATATTTCTTCTACATTATGTAATGAGTTTCTGAAATTCATTCGTTGCATAAAAAGATAACCAAAAAAAAAAAAACGTTGACGCACATCCATTGCGAGTGATTTGCACTGAATGGATTTTGCCTAATGCCCGTGTAGATGACGAGAAGAATAAAAAGCTGAAGTTAAAATACTGGAAATTTAGAAAAATGGCGAACCGGAAATTTACGTTTTAAGAACTCCATAATGTGGTGGGAACTTTTCTACAGGATGTCTGGATGAACTGTTTAAACTAGTTTAAGATTGAAGTGCAAATGCGGCGTTAATTGCCGCATTAATTGAATTTATTTTTTGACTATTCAATTAAATTACTTTACAGCAGCAAAAATTGATCGATCCCTAAAAAGTATTTTGTTAGGAATTTTCTCAATACTCTTTGAAATTGGATCAATTATGTGTAAAATCGTAATAATGAGATAAAAAGCGTATATATATCATTATTCAAGAAATTTAATGAAAAGATATTAAGACTACATTTATTATCTATAAAACTGAATATTTTTTAATAAATATTCTCTGTTTTATTTTTTTAAGTCAAAGCGAAACGTTTACAAAATAATCTACAAACTTTTGAAGTAATGGAGAATGGAGTATAATTCAGTATGAACATTTTGAATATTTTGATGGATAGAGAAAAAAAAATAATAAATAATTCATAAATATAGTTAAAACATCTTGAAAGAAATAAATTGCGCCATGGAAATGTTGTGAGGACGATTAAGTAAAATACTGATGTGTAGTTTTGCCCAATATTTTATCTCTTACTATTTATGCAAAGGAATATCAATAACACCTTTTATGATATTCACTTAAGCAAATCCCCTTTGTTCTTATACTTCAAAAGCTAGAAAATATTCTATTAAAACTGGTAACAACTTTCGGTTGAACACCTCAAGAGCAGTGGTAACGCCACTTCGTAATTATAAACGGATGTTTCCGTTTATATTATATTATAATTACGAAGTATATTATAATTATGAAGTGAAAAAATAAAAAGATTCTTTGAAATTTGTTAAAAAATTTTGAAAGAATATCTCTACAATTTTTATTAACCTTCTAAGATCCATCCAGAGGATTTAGAAATAATGAAATAAATTCAGGCTCCTGAATCCATAGGCGTCATTATTTTGATGAAATTAACGAGTCTTCCTGTAAAATATGCAAATTATCCCTCTTCCCTGGAACCTAAGGAAGAAGAACAGCATTTCTGAATTATTTAAGTATTTTCAACATCTATCAGTATAATTAACTTTTCTGAAAAGTAATTACAGTTTAAAGCTACATACAATGAGAAAGATATCTCTATCTCTCTATTTTTTTTTATCATTAAATGTTCATTGTAAAATTCACGATTCTTTTTAGTAGTGCACATGCATAATGCTAATAAATACACATGTATTAAATTATTTATGAAAGTTTTGAAGTGATTTTACTATTGCTCCCTGAATTAAAACATATTCAGTACATTTATTCAATCCTGTTAGTCGTAGAATGATGGTATGTTTTTACAGAAAGACTCCAAAGCTTTAAGCTACTATTAACAGAAAATTATAAAATATTCTAAATAATTGGAGAAAAGTTTTTTCTACAAAAGTGTGCTTAACATATTTTCTGTGCGGAAAATTTCTTTTCTAGAAAGAAAGTTTTTAAATGGAAATGTCACCACTCGCCGACGGTTGCGGTTATTTTATTATTTTCGGAAGCTCTAACTAATCTGTGTTCTTTTCCTGAGCTTTGGCGAAAGAAATTTCATTACGATAGATGGAAGTGAGTGTTTCTGATATCGATTAATTGTTAGGGTATGCAATTTGCGAAATGGAAAGGGAACCATCCGCCAACAGGTGGTTTAGAGGTTTATTAAAAGCAGACACATAACTATTGAAATTTTAAAGGAAAGAAATTATTTTTAACATCAGGAGTATATGTCTATTATTCGATTGAATCTTAGAGAATTTTATTACTGTTGTAGGACATTGTATAAATGTGTTGGTAAATTCAGAGGATTGTTAAAAGGCCTCAATAAAGAAAAATTTTAAAATAAAATACCCCTTCTCCTCAAAAAAAAAATAAAAAGAAAGGAAAATGCACAGAATATTTTTGAACACATGTTTTGACCTCAAAGGGAGGGGGTGAAAAAACATCTCATATTGATCCTGCAGATTGCAGAACGCCAGCTAATAATACGCTCATGTCCATAAATTAAGAATAATGCAAGTTAAGGAAAAGATTTAGAAGCAAAACGAATATTTGTAAATCCTATTTATTGAACAAAAGATAAAGAGCAGAAAAGATGCTATATTTTTGATATCATTAATAAAAATTGCAATTTTTTTGCTTCCCGAAGCAAATTACTAAAAAAACTATTTACAAAAAACATTAAATGGTTGGTCTGATGATTATTACAAAGTATGTCGCCCAGACGATGCATTACAGTCCATAAAACATCTTGGCATACTAAGTATTATCTTGGGAAATGCTATACCACTCATCAAGCAATGCTCTCCGAAGTTCCGGTAGGCATGTAGGAGGTGGGTAATGGGCTGCAACTTGTCGACCAAGCATCTCTACTGGATTCAAGCCCGATGAGAATGCATGCCAGTCCATATAGATGATATATTCCGATCGAAGGCATTCGTTTATGATATTTGCTCGGTGAGGATGGGCGTTGTCATAAATAAACGCGAATTCTACGGCTATAGTTCCCAAAGCAAACTTACATATTCTTCCAGAATGATAGGTTTGGTTTAACATGGTTCATATTTTAACATGCATCTCAGTACTGGAGCCCAAAATAATTCCTCTCCAAATGAGCAATCATCACCTCCCTCCCCGTGTCATTCAATGATGTTCTCTCAGTGGTAACTTAGCGTCAGACTGCAAACTAAACTTAGACTCCTCGTAGAACATCACAGAAGCCCACTGTTGCGGTGTCCACAATGCGTGCTCTCTACTCCAGGCTAACTGCAGGCGACAGTGAGTTGCAGGAAGTGGAACACATCTGACAGTTATACGAGTATATGGGCCAATCTGCCCTAAGCGTCTGTACTCGGTCTGCCTTTCAACTATCGTACCAGTGGCTGAAGAAAGCTGTCACGATAAGTCTCATGCTAGACTCTGTCTGTTTCTTTTGACCAAATACCGGTCCTCATTCGACGTTGTAACTCGGAGGTGACCCGTTCTGTAACGTCTACTCACATTACCATCATCCTGGAATCGTTGCCAAAGCCAGGAGATGATACTCTAAACGATTCCAATTTTCTCGGATAATTTCAGATGGGTACGCCCACATTCCAGATAGCCGATAATTCTATAACGTAAAAAAATATCCAAATGCCTCCATGTGGCATAACTATGCGCCTATTGCACTGAAATGCTTATAAAGCGCTCGCGAATTTTATTTGTTTGTCTATATCCTTTATACATCACTATCTTACACTCTCGTCATTGTGACGAACTATCGGTATCATCTGATGACTTCCTACAATTTGCATATGAATTTTGAAGATGTGCATAGCCATTTTAATATGCAGTTTAGAGTAGTTCGATTTCCGCTTTACTCAGAATTATCCTTAATTTATGGACGAGAGCGTTGAAAGAGAAGTAACAATACAGTAAATGAAATTTTCCTAGTGTTGTGGCTATACATAATTCCGGATATTATTGCATTTTCTATAACGAAGTGAAATCAGTTCACGTAAGAGTGTATAATTATCCGCTGATATTGATTCCCTTTCATCATCACCTGTCATAAGATACGTGCATATGCACATAGAATCAAGAAAAATTAGCTTGCAATTTCCCCTAAATGTTATATCCAATACAATAGATACTATATACCCTTTTCTATATCATATATATTTTATATAAAATTAAGCTCATACATTTGGATGCAGAAATTACCCCTTTTATCTTTTCTTTGAATTTTCTTTACGTTATGAGGCAGAACTTAGCTTCCTTGTCACACAGAATTAGTATTCTTTTACATACATTTTTTAATTATTATCTCAATCTAATTAGGGCACTATAACAGTCTATTAAGCGTTGATGTTTTTAACGGTGAAGTAATATTTTAGATACCGCTCGTGAAATTAAATTTTATTTACTACTTAACTAACTATATTTGGATGCAGAAATGAAGTTTTTTAATAATCATGAAAATAATCTTTCCACACACATTTCTAATGAAATTAAGCATTACGCGTATAATTTGATTAACAAAGGAAATTTTATGTATAATAATAATTTACATTTCATGAAGAAAGGGAAATATTGTTTCAATCAATAATTTTAATAGATTCCATTTAAATCTAAGAAACCTAGTAGCAAATCAAAGATAAAAAATATCCCGGAGAAATTTTGCCAAGTATATTTATAAGAATATTTATAAGAATTCACGCCACGAAGGTATGTCTTCTCAGTTGGATTAATTTTACCTATACAACTTTTTAAAAAAGTATCATTAATTCTAAAATTTTGTTAATTCTTTAATCCAATAATTTAATGAATCATTTAAATATAATTTAATTTGAATATATCTATTAAAATTGTTGGAATTTACTAATCTAAGCATTTTGATTTGTAGGGATTTATACATTAGATGTAGAGAACATAAAGTAATGCTTTTTTTTATAGTTACAAGCAATCGATAAAACAAATTAAGCTTTCAAATGTCAAATTATAGCATACAATTGCAAAATGTAATTTTGATTCACTTGATAATATTTTAAAAAATGTTTTCCTTTTGTTTTTTTGTTTTAGAATAAAAGTTTCTTTTCCATTACGAAAAGGGAAATTCGATTTAAATAAATTAAATGTGTTATCAAGCGTTGAGTTAGGTGGCCTTTCATTTTCAATTAGTATTATTTTCGATGATTCAGGAAAAAAAAATGAAATCAGAATTTCTTAAAATGAACAACAACAAACAAAGTTACAATAAGATGATCAACATAAGATTCCTTTAAAACGTTAAAAATTAATTTTTAAATTACTTTTATTTTACTAAAATATTCCTTAACAATGATTTATTCATTCATATTTAAATCTGTCTTAAACAAAGAATATTAAAAGGGATTAAAACATTTTATAATAATGAGTATTGAGTGAATATTCTAAACTAATTTGATATATGAAATCTTTAGAATTATACAAATATTTATTACATTTGATTCCACACAATACTTACTTTCTCTCTCTTCATTACTCATGTCTTTATTCTCTCTATTCTTTTATTTTGTTACACAATTACTCAGACTATAACGGGAATAATTTTCTTTAGATATATAATGTAACTTCTGGAAGTGTTGATTACAGAGAAAAGGTAGTTAATATGGAAATTATTTGTACATCAAATTCTATTCCTCTATCTGGTTGCAGTCAGTAATTTGTGTAAACAGATTATAAATTCAGAAAATCGTTCTATTTATTCTTAAGTTCTTACTATTCCCATTGTGTTCTCATTGAGACAAAGAATTCTACTAAAATTGCATAATTTTCTTAAAATATTTTTAGGGATTTTGTTTAATAACGAAGATTAAAAGAATTATTTGAAGAAAGCCGAATTTATAAGAACTATTAATTTTTAAATAATATAATTTTTCCTTTAAAATAGACGTTGGGGGTTAAAAGCGATCAAAAAATAAATCAAGATTCAAAAGTAGTAATCAAAGGGCAATATTTTCTATCTGCGTCATTATAACTTTTTATCAAATCTATAAAACTAAATTTTAAATCTCTCGATTTCAAATATTGTAATTATCATTCCGTTTTATATAAAAATGCTGGACGGTTTCATTTAAACAGTAGTGTTCGATATTTTTAGGAGGAGGAATCCTTAAGTAATCTTTAGCTTGTGATTAAAAGGTAATTCTACGCCATATCCCACAAGGATATTTCATGTTGAAGATTGTTATAAGAAGGCTTCAGGTAAACTTAAGTTTCAATTCTATGATAATTTTGATGACTTCACCACAGTGTTTGAGTTCCTGGAACACGGCCTAAATTTGTATTAATATAAAACGTAATTTAAAGAAAGGATTAATTTAAATATTAATAAAAATTTTCAAAATTATATATATATATATATATATAT
>JAOUZG010015456.1:673745-688759 GCA_026289955.1 Argiope argentata | reverse complement strand
TATATATATATATATATGATTCTATTATCTTAGTAATTTTGTTAACATTTCACAATTTCACAAAGAAAAGTGTTTTTCGCTTATCTCAACAAATGCGATAAATATCTTGTCTTTAGCACTTTAATACCAATTTCAGAAAGCTTTTTTTATTTCGTGTCTATCTTATTTAATACAATTGAAAAATAAATATACATAATTTAGTTTTTTACTTGCAAGATTCGTATTTTGTTCTTGTATATTTCTGTATAAAAAATGTATACTTATGCGGAGTTATTTAAAATATTTTTGTATTCAATATATCCTTGTATGTAAGGTTCAAATATAATGCCTGTGTATGTAACAAATAAAAAAATTAAATTAAATTAAATATTTTTTTGTTTTACGTGAGATCTACTGTTATAGACGCCCTGTAGTAAGTAGAGGCACTCCTGTGAGAGTAGAGGTGCCTTGTTCTGCTCCCAATGAGACATGAAAAATGCATTAGGTTTCCCAGTGTTCAGTTGACCTCTGAATATCCTTCAAGGAGAACTATTTACTTTCTTCTTGCGGAAAACAACATTATATGCCAGTTTGATGAACGACTGACGAAGTATTCGTGCCTAAGGAGAGTTATTCACACTCTGCATTGGCTTTGATAGAACTAAATTCTGGTTCATTAAACAAGTAACAAAAATTATATTTGATTGTTTAGAGTAAATGAAAGAAATAACTCTGAAATTCAGTTTTAAAAATCATCAGATTAGTTCCATATTCCACTGGAAAGGTTTAAAAGAGTTTATTTTTTAATCATTGGAGTCAATCTTTGAATTCTTCAAATTCGGAGACATTTCGAATCTTAATCAAAGGTTTTTTGAGCTTCTCTTTAAGTTTGACAATGTTAAAGCAGAATCATACTTCATGTGAAAACAAGAAACTTATTAAATCATTAAAACACGTTCTTATTTATTTGATATTTTATAGAGAAATTTTGTTCTGCCGTAATCTGCCGTTTTTGACGAACTCTTGAACCTGGCATATTGACATAAACCTTTATTTTACGAAATAGTTCATAGATAGTTTTTTACAGTTTTGTTCATTACAATTTTATTCTGTTCACAAGGGCTGCATTTCTAAGCTGATCAAAAATTTAGTTCTTTTTTGTTTTGGTAATTTTTTGATATAAATATGAGATAGATATTTTACACAAACCAAAGTGAGTAATTAGAAATTGAGTTTATTGAAGCCTTCCAATTTAAATCATTTTTAGAATAAAAAGTCTTTTCTTCAAATACAAATATTCTTGTAATTATTGCCAATAATTTTTCTACTTTGAGCATCAGATGAGTTTTATTCATTATGCAGAATTACTTTAAGTATCAAATGAATTTTATTTTCTAAAAAGAGATTTTCTCTCAACGTGATTTGACATCTAAGTTCATTTTCAATACAAGAAAAATGAATTCGTATATTAACGGGCTGAAAATGAGAGAGTCCTCCCTTTCGTTATCCAAATTTGCATTTAATTCTCTGTTTTAATTTGAATGTCCTCAAAAGGAGTGAAATATCTCTTTATTCAATTAATGTAAATTCATACAATCCTAATGTTGACAAATCTGCATGATGTCAAATAAAATTACAAACATATTGCTTAATATATAGAGGATACTCTGAGAACTTTAGTATTTGTGAATATTTCGTAAAAAATTTCCCATTTTGCATAAATTATGAAGTTATTTGGATAATCAAATGTTCATTAAAAATAATGGAGAAAATTTCAAAAGAATGTGTTGCGCATTGTTACAGATTACTTCACTGCTACCAAGTCCATAAAATCGCCGGGTTTTTTAGTGGGTGTATGGTGTGAAAACAGCCAATAGGCCTCAGTAGAAAACAACAACGTTTAATTGGCATGAAGACACTAACACAAAAAGACGAATACTCAGACACTAACACAAAGACGACGAATACATAGATACTAACACAGTCGACGAATACAAATATATACAGCCGAGACGAATACGCAGCAACGTACTATAACAGACAGTAGCCTACAAGTAGAAATCGACCACAGCACACAAAGTGGCCAGACAGAATTCAGCAGGAGAGAAGATCCTCGGATCTTCACTCTACGGTCTCTTAAAACGGCTGAAATTGCCCACTCTCTAGGGATACAACAGTAGACTCACTACCACACAACTGGCGGCTATTCCACACACAACTTTATTTTTGCTTCCACAATGGATAACATGATTTGGCACACAGCTTTCAGAAATCGGTTAAGCTCCATACAACGTTGGACTATTCCGCTGTTGCTTCTCTATCCTCTCGACAATTCGTTCTAACTTGAGCGATTTTGGTTGAGGGTTGACTCCGATTCCGATTCCGATTCAATTCATTGCAGTTTGAAACTGCTGAACTTTTATAATTTCCGGAAGGCTGAGCGAGAAGGTTCTGGGTGTGTCTTAGTTCGTATTGGACGGATCGATAAAATTCTCTATATTTTCAGCAATATCAATTTTGTATCCAAGCTCTATGATCATTGAAGCGGCATCCGATTAGCAACTACAGGGCTGATCGTAAAACAGCCTTTCTTAGGATGAAAATATTCGTGCCGGGAACCAACTTTTCATATTCGCAATAAAATAGAATATCCGATTGCAAATAAGCACACATTTGCGCAGTTGTCGTCTCAATGAAATAATTGTAAATTGTATCCCAAGTGCAGGTGAGCCCCGTGTTCTCTACTCATATTGAAATAATTTTTCATATAAAATGGGCTTTCTTTAGTGTTTACTTAAGCACTAGTTATGCACTACTTAAGATTATTACAAAAGAAAAGAGAAAAACGGTAATGGCAGACGAACAACAATTCTTCTTTTTAATATGCCATTTAAATGGTGATTATTATAATTTAATCTAATCTATTATAATTTAATCTAATTTAATTTAATCTTTTTAATATTTATCACAATACAATGCACAAATAAATTTACAATATTTTTGATTTCAGTACTTTTAAAGCAGACATATCTTACATTTTCGAACGAGATAACGAGTGTTTCCATTTTTAAGTTTAAAATATCGTCAAGAAATAACGACTTGGGAAGAAACAAGCTTATAGATGTAAAAAAAAATGTAGAAAAGATTTCAAAGGAATAAGATGTCGTTGACTTTTAGCATTTTGTTACAGTTATGATTTCAGAAAAGTTCTAAATCAATCCTGTTTTGGAATATTCTGATTTGTCGATTTTCAAATAAGGAGCTTTGCCAAACAGAAGAGGATATTGTTCGATTATAGTGAGTCATAGAATATTTTATTTCTTAATAAAGATTAAGAAGCTCTGCTATTTTTGAAAATTCCAACAGTAATTTTTTAAAGATATTATATTAAAATGTTTTCATCAAAATGAATATTACTCTCCGACAGAAAATACTAAAACATACATTAGTTACGGAATCGACTACCCTTTTATCCCACATAAATCACCCAACAAACTGAAATTAGCTAAGAAATATCGATCAATTACGGGAATTGAAACACAGCGTTCTAAAAATATCAGATATGGAAGAGCAAAAAAGAGTTGCTTACGGACAAAATAATTTCAGTAGGATTTCCTTTTTTGCGGAATAATCGAAATGTAGGGTTCAGTGTCTATCGAATGATTTATATTAATGTTTCTGCCTCTAACGAAAATGATGCAGCATGGCCAAATGTGGCTATTGCACCAAAAATATCACAAATCACATCGCCTCTAACGAAAAATTTAAGAGAAGGCAATGTCTTAAAAAAATAGCTGTATCTGTGGCATCATTATGTAAATTTGCAAATAGATTTCTTTTATACATGAAATTATAATTAAAAATTTTATCTATAAATCGGTAAAATAATTCATATTTATAAAATTTAGGAAAATTTTCTCTTTAGTTTATACGTGAAAGATCATCTTCATATACAATTTTATTAGATGAATACATTTTAAATGTTTGAAGGGAGAACAAAAATGTTCATTTCTATATTTGCACACATTGAATATCGTATTTAATTGACTTACGCTCAATATTAATGGAATAACGTGTTAGGGGAGTTATAATAGAAAGGACTCATAAATATAAAGGAAATTTTTAAAATCACCTTCATTTATAATGAGAATATATAATTACGTTTTTATTAAGGAAAATCTTATTATGGCTGGTGAGGTGATTAGTAATTGCAATGTATTAGTTGCATTCTTTGCACAATAGTCCGCCTAATTGCAATTAAGAACGATCACGTAGCGATTTTTTTTGATAACACGGTCTTTAATGGAGACAATAAAAAAAGCCTTCTAATGGTGGAAAAGTTTCAAATGAGGAAAAAACTAATAGGAGGATGTTTTTTATAGCTTCATTAAATTGAGAATAGTTGAGCTCTCTGAGGTTGCTTCTCAGGTACAACGAGAAAATAAAAAAAAAATGTTTTCTTTCATAAGAAAAGCTTGAAAAATTCTAATTGCCTATTGTTTTGAACTTTCGTCGACATAAAAATGTAATCTATTAAAGGCTGCTTTCACTCTCGAATCCTCGCCCAATGACTAATTTTGAAACCTCTAAAGTAAGGCATCCTGTTATCTATCGAAAAAGGCTCCGAAGGATGCAATTAAACATATTTTATATCATTTCAACAAATAAATTTAACCGAAGAAAAGATTATAATTTCTAAATTTCCCTTATGTCTTTCTAATATGGTTGTCAAATTTAGTACAAAATTTTGACAAACTAAATTTTTAAACAAAAGAATTTTCTCACCAAAGATTTTACAAGAGCACTTTATAATTTTAGATGAATCAAAGGTTATTTTGAATAAATGAAATACCTTGATTGACTGAGCGTTTTTGCAAATAGGCAATCAATAATATTGAATTGGAATTCGGTAAGATTGCTACGCGCAATCCGTAAGATAAGATTGAGATAATAAAATAAAAATGCGTATGAATCAAGGGAAACAGACTTTTCTTTCATTTTTTTAAGTATTATATAAGGTAGATATATAAAATATTGAAACAATCATTAATTAATTTGTTTCAAATTCTACTATTATATAAACATTAAAAAAGAATATTTGAAGTTCGTTATTTCTTAAAAAAGTACAAGATCGCCATTGAAGATAATGTATAAAGAAAACTAAACCTGCAGTTACAAAATTTGTATGCAATTATTTTTTACCGTTTTAGTTGGATAACACTAGCACTAATAAAGAAAAAAAATCATACATTTTTATAGTGAAAATGGGTCTACAGGAAAGCAAAAATTTAGATATCCGAAATATACATTTACATTGAAAACAATTTAGAAATCACATTAATTAAAAGGAATTTTCTATGTAGTTAAGATAATGTAGTTTTCCCTGTTGTTCATAAATTATAATTCAAATCTATCTACAATATGTTTCCTTAAATGTGATTAATAGCGATTATAAAAGATATTTTTTATGTCATGGTCTTTTATATAGAGAGATAAAAATACCTCGAATCATTTTAATGAGAACATAGATTGAATTGATAAGAAAAAGATTGTATATATATATTTGAAATACAGAACTGGCAAGAAGATGCAGTTCACAATAAATTCATCCCCTGTGATTGCATGAAACAAAAGGCTTTTCAAAGGAAAATAATGATTGGACGAAAAAATATTTAATTTTGGGGACGATTCATATTCACTTGATAAAGCTATGATGCTTCTATAAAGGAAAATTTGTAAACTTCTGCGCATTCTCGGGATGAAAAGATCGATTCTTTAGAAAATATTCTTTTATTTCTATGTTTTGAGGAAACGTATTTGATTATTAAAAATTAATGTCATAATTTCTCTAATTTTGTCTAGTTATTCCTGAAGTTTTTCGGCTAACTTTAATATTATTTCTGTTTAGCAGCACTTTCAAAGGAAGTTTTATCTATTTTTAATAGATTTTTGTAAATACTTTTTAAATTTTTTTTAAATTTAAATTTTATGAAAGCCATAGGTATAAATTTGTTTCAATAGTATTTATCTTTCAAGATCATTATTTCAAAAGTGTAATTTTTATTTTACTATGAAATTTCTGTGTAAGAATTTTCTTTCTATCTGAATTTGAAAATGAAGTCATTCAGTTTTCTAGAATTTAATAGAATTAATTTCAATAGATATATAAATTTCGATAGCTCTTAGTATATACTTAAAATTTGAGGAACTAAACGTACATTAAAAACGAAGCGGGCTCGGAAAGTATAATGCATTTTGTATATATAAAGAAAATAAATTAATTAAAGAAATCGCGTGAAAAAATTGGAATGAAAACGAATTGAAATAAATCGTTCACTTTAATAAATTTCGAAGGAAAAGAAAACCGCACTGCGTTAACAAATCCTTTATATGACTATGCACTAACGAAGAGAGGATTCTGATTATTATCCATCGTTTAAGAATATAAACGCTATCAATAAAAAGTTAATAGTTTTTAAACAACAATTATAATAATACAATAGAAATTTGTAAGAAATTTTAGACAAATCGAAAAAAAAATCAAAATATCTGGAAATTAAAAATCGGCATATTTTATAGAAGTAGGATGTATTAATTTTTTTTCGAAATTATATGATAAAGAAAAATTTAGTAATTAAACTTAAAGACTATTTGTTAAAAATAATCTTTACTCGTAACTTGTTTCAATACAATTTCTCTTTAAAATTCTGTTTTTATTTCTCCTTCAAAGAAAAAATATTTTTTTCAAGGAAAAAGAAAAGAAAAAAAATTGCAAAGATTTCATCATTTCAAAGTTGTAATTTTTGTTTTACTTTTAGAATTAAATTATTATTTATTAAGATTACTTAAAATACGATCATTTTTCATGGATTTTTTAATTTAAAAGCACCCTTGTGCTCTAGCGATTTCTTTAAGTGCCTTTTTTGGACTCTCAAAAAATTACTTAGTAAAGATCTAAGATTGACTTTTATTTCCGTTATTCCTCAACAATAAAATCTCTAACAAGTTTTAAATAGTTGGGAATGTTACGAAGGGGCAAATTGCGATAACCATCCACGTGGAAAAATGCTTCATTGATGGTGGTCGCATCGACATTTTTTTTCTGGCTTTAAAAATCTAAGCGCATGAATCTGAAATATTCTTTCTCGTTCCTCAGGCATTTGATTGAAGAAACTGGCAATTTATACTCCATTTATTGGATTTCGATCCAAAAGGATGTCATTTTTGGTGACAACTTTTTATGAAAAGGCATTTTCTTGAAAGATTCAGTAGTTTGGGTGCACCGTTAATGCTTCGCAACCTTTTGACGTTGAAATGCCATTTTTATGACTAACTTCTGTTTCTAAAAGAAAAAATTCGTTGAAATGAAATTGCGATGGATTTTGGAAGTATTAGAAATATTTTGTTACAGCGTTATACGCCACTTATTTATGTTTTCGTGAGTCATGTATATCATTTTATTCATGACTGGTGACATTTTAGGTTTTTATTTTGATTATAGTCATTTTCTAGGGAGCCCCTTTTCTTTCGAGATTAATTTTTAAAAAAATTCATAGCTTTATTGATAAAATAAATTCAGATTGAAAGTACCTGTTCTTATAATTTTATTCATATATGTTATGATTTTTATTTATTTATTTTTTTTATTACAAAATTGCTATTTTTTTAGTCTGGTAAGACCCAATCGACATTTCTTCGAAACCTTAGCAATTTGTAATTGAATATTTTCATTAAAAGTGAAAATATATATTCTAAAAATTTGCTTAGTAGAATATTATTCAAACATCCTGAATTGAAAGAAATTTGCTAATGATGCATTCTATCGCTTACTTTGATTGATTGAACATTACAACACCGATTCAGTAAAGAAGATAAGAAAAATTTAAGCAATTGAACGTTTAAGATATCTCAGATAGGTAATGTATTTCCGAAAAAGAACATAAAGTTCTTCGTTCGCAGTATTGTGCATGAAATTAAGCTCACCCAAAAATTGGAGGTTTTTATACATTTGACTATAGCCACAAAGAACAACCCTAACTCGGCATTAAGGCAGAAGAGAAAATCTAAACGATCAGACAATCAAGACATCGTTTCCAGGAACTAAGCCTGAGTTTTAAGAGCCATCACCGGCAACGATAGAATGAATCCCGTAGCAGGATCGTCCTGGGTCACTATTTCCACTCCATTTGTATACTCATCAGGGCGGTAAAAAGCAACTATTATACAGGAGGCTTCTCATTCATGTCTCTGAATACTTCCGGTAGGAGGGCATTTAATTAGGAATGATTTAAAATTCAGATTATCCATTTTTTTATGTAATAGAATTGCCATTTTATGTGCATGTAAATATTGTTCTAATAATGCAAGTGTTGCTTTGTATAGGTGCTGAAAATATTCATTTGGATCAAATTTTGTAAAACTTCCTGTTACTATTATTCGGCCATTTTTCCAGAATAGTTTAGGAGTTAATAAATGCATTAATGTTTTCCACTCTTTCCATCCTTTTAAAAACGTATTGTGATATACTTAGGTAGGATATCCCGCGGAACTATTTTGTTTTTCCATCATTTAATTCTGTTATCTGATTGTAGGACGTGATTCAAAGCGAGAATTAAAAAAGGTTAGATCATTTCACAGAGGACGATAATTTTAATTAATACAGCCTTCCAGAACAATGCCATCTATCGAGCTTTTGTAACACCGAAACAAATAATATTCAGGCAGAGGCCTACTAATCTTCCTTCAATAAAGACGTTTCACGTTTTTGCAATTCCCACTCGCAACGCGCTTAGATCAATCACATAATGCACTTCTTTTTATTTCTAACGTCCTACCAGAGGGAGT
The DNA here is from genome assembly GCA_026289955.1 of Argiope argentata. Classification (NCBI taxonomy): domain Eukaryota; kingdom Metazoa; phylum Arthropoda; class Arachnida; order Araneae; family Araneidae; genus Argiope; species Argiope argentata. The sequence continues at coordinate 679,936 of JAOUZG010015456.1, read as the reverse complement.
TATCTTTCTTTCTATTTCTTTCATATCTCTATGTTTTAACCCATTTAATATTTCCCTGTAAATTTTTCCCTTTAACTCTAAATAAATTCTTTTTATTTTTTTAAAAGAAATTTCTTCATCCTTCATTTCCATTATTTTAATCTTAGTTTAGAAAATGAATCCGTAATTTTTTTAAAAAACAACCCTAGACACCTCGTCACAAAAACGCCCATTATCTGAAGAGCTTAATATTTTTGGAAGTTTTGATTAGACTCCCACATGTTTCCTTGAAACATGTTTCAAGAAAAACTTGTTCAAACAATCAGGTATAAAAAAGCGAGCCAAATGAATAAAAGTTGTTTCAATTTCTCTGAAAATGTGGTTGGAAGTTCGAAATTTTGTGTCGACAAAAATAAGTACATTTTTTATTATTAATTGACGCTTTCAGTAATGAGGTTTGAACAAAAATTTCATTTTTTTCCTTGCCAGTCTTCACTAAAAAAGTAATGTATTCATTCATTTGTTCATCTTCTTTAAAGAAATTTTTAAATGATATTCCTGCATATTAGGACAATAATTGAGGACCTTACAAATATACAGCTTTTTTAAGATATCCTCTATAAGGACAAATTTAGTTAACCAACGCTAAATAAAAGCGTATTTTCAAAAAAATAATTATTATCCTGTCAGAACATGATGTTGTTTTTGGGATGAGGTTTTTGGCGTCAACAAAAATCCGTAGACGAAAAATAAACATTTTGTTATCTGCACGAGCATCCAAAAAAAATCATCTTTTAATAACGCGTTGCGATTGCATTTACAAAAGCTTTGATTAACAAAAATAAGTTAATGATTGCAACAAATAAAACCAGGAAAAATGTCATTTTGAGCAAGAGATTACATGAAATGAAATAAATAGGAAATGTGATGTTTTTTAAATAACAAATGCGAGACAAAGTTTTTTTTGGATCGTTTGCAATGTTAAAGTGACTTATTCAATGAAACCATTAAAATGAATAAAAATATGATTTCCCTCGCACGAGCACGTGGTGCTTGGCCGTTCAAGAAATGATGTTCTGACATGATGCACTGAAATATGCATAGCAGATTTCATTTTAATCTTTTTTTATTTAGTTAGATGACTAAGAAACCTCTATTTGAGCCCCAAATTAAATGCCTCATTTTATTTGAAATAAACAGGGTACACCATATTTAATTTTCAAAACAATTGAAATTTGTTCCTTTTTAGAATTAGCAAACCAGAAGTACGCATTTATTTAGACATTTTATTCATCTCTCTCAAATGATACTTTTTACCTTTTTGATTTGTGGAAATAGATATTAGAATAATTAGTAGTAGTATCATAATTTTAAGATATCTGCTTGGTAAAGAATGATAAATATTTTTAAAGGAAATTAAATAAAATTAATAAAAATGAAATTATTAATTCACATGTAGAGGAATAAGTGATAGCGCCTACTTCATAATTATGACATGATTGCTAACACTTTTGCAGCCGTTCAACAGATGCAAGTAGAAATGTTTCTTTCACCTCATAGAATCATCATCTGTAGGCTACAAAGAACCTATGGAATACCTGTCCTTAACCAATATCTTTAAAGAAGGCAGATAAATGAATTCGAAGGAAGGCATCATGGTGATTTCTCTGACGGATCTAAACATTGATAAGGCGTCCATAATAGTGAGAGAGCATGATTGATGAAATGAAGAGACCCATCGGAAGAATTGGACATTTCATTGGATGCTATTTACTTGTTGCTCAAAGAAAAACCACTTGTGTGCAGTTGGTTTTAAGATTACTATCCATAATTTGCCGAAAACTAATATTACATGTGCTCCCTGTTCTCCTGTTAGTTTTTATTTAATGCATGCAATCTTTTTATCTTTTCAAGAATGTTTTAATCAAAACACTTCCAGCGTAAGTGATTCCAGACATCCAATAAATTGTAAACCTGAGTGAGAAGTACGTAGAGCTGACCAACAATTAGCATACTTGGAGAGTGGAAAACGGGCTGCGTTTGCCTAGTGGTTCGAGACCCGATTCCCCAAAAGAACCGCCGTATAATCGAGTCGAGTGCGTATTAAATCCAAATATCCTCCCGCTAATGTGGAATTTTAGAGAGGGGGTGCCAGCTCAGGTGTCGTCCTCTTTATCCGACCATGTTTAAAAATTACGTTACAATATTGGCTTAACACAATTTAACATTGGCTTTAACACAAATAGATTAAAAGTGAAAAGTGAAGTGTAAAAAAAGTAGTGAAAAAAATACGCTGCAGATATAATGGGGAATGTTTTGAGAAAGTTCATACGGATTTAAAAATAATTATGTGTAATTTTTTATTAGTTTATTTTCCTTATTGAATAGTATAGGTACTTTATATATAAACATAAAATTTAAATATGAACAAATTATTTAGTCTGAAAATAATTATTAAAATGGTTGCAAAATGAGTAATATGTCAAACATTCTGCAGCAGTATTGGTTTTTGTAAATATTCGTAGCTAATTCTTTAACAATCCCTTATGTTCCTTGAAGTATTGGGCTTCTTTGATGAATAATCAGAAACAGCAAGGTCTGTGAAATTGAGAATGGTATCAGATATTTTGAATCAAAGTTGTCCAATTAAATAAATTTTCTTTAAAAAATAATGAAATATAGATTGCATAATAGCAGCTAAATGGAAAACCAGAAACACGAAACATTTATTTCAGTTTCACCTACTTCAGTTTTTAATACGTATATTCTATTATTCGGGACATTTTTACTATGCCTTCTTTTACTTTTCATTTTTAAAAGAATTCAAGCTCCTCATTTATTCTATTTTTAGCTTTTATTTGATCTGACGCAAATGAAAAAAATATGCTTGAGGGTAAGAATAGAAACATTGGTGTAGAAATGAGAACTTCCTTGGCCTTAACCCTTAGTAGGAATTTTGAATTCGAATCAGAAAAATTTACTGACACTAACCCTTTTCTTGTCTTTATACTTTACGATGTTGCAAATGTTTTGATGCCAATTTCTAATATTTTTCTTTCAGCAGTTTTTCTGAACCCAAATATCATAGCAATAAGATTTTCTTTCTTATATTTCTGCACATATAAAAAACAATTTCTCAAAAACCAAGGTTCGGATCTACTGGAAAATGAAATGGTTGCTGATAAACGAAAACAAATATTCTGCACGCTTCCAACTAGTCTTTCTTTCTCTTTTTTTGTTTCTTGATTTTTTAGCCGTTCCTCTCATTATGAAATCTCTTATTGTTTTTAAATGAAAAATAAATCTCGATAAATAAAAGAAAGATTACTATATTTTCCATCTCACAGATGTAAAATGTAATATTCTGCAAATGCACAGCAGAATAAGTATGATATTCTGCGCAAGCAATAAATATGGTATTATTGGGCAGAATAACTATTGTACTGACAGAAAAATGATTTATTAATTAGCACTTTTCTCAATATAATAAATTTAGAAGAAATTTTGTGGAATAAACCTGTGGCGAGGATAACATTCAACTTTATTCTTCATTTCCACATCAGAGAAGACGGACGTGGGATCGACCCCTTTCTCACTCAAGAATATCAACTGCCAGCTCTATTTATAGTATACTAGCTTTTACCCTCGTCTTCGTACGCATGGAAATTTTGATGTGTATATGTGGGAACTGACAGTCTAAAATGTTATCAAAACCGTAAGCATGCATACATTTTCAACGTCAATTGAAGCCAATCAAAGGCATGAATTTTTAATGCCAGTTGGGGTAACGCAATGCAGGTTAGAACATTTTAATTTCAATTAATCTGTTTTACTTTTGTTCAAAAGCACTTCTGAAGGAATCTAAAGATTTATTACTTAATAATGTTAAATTTTAAATTTATAAGATACTACGAAAATAAACAGAATCGTTTGAAATAGACGGTCGAAAACATGTTACGTCTAACCTTATAAGCGTGGGGAAAAAACTACTTAAAAACTATGTACTTAAAACTATAAGGGTACTTTTCCGTTTGCCGGGCGAACGAACAATTGCTAGAGAAATTTGAGAAAATCTGGTGGAATTCTACATTATTTTCTAATGGAAATATACCACTATAAGCATATATGAAAAATATATAGCTAACACAAATACAATTTAATTACAAAAACACATAATGGAATATCTTCAATATACAGTCATTTTCGCCAAAAAAAGTTTGTCAACAAATTTTAGCGAAATAGCCGAATGTGGCATGAACAGCAACAATAGCATTTCCAATAATAAGGTTTCGATGACCGATGCAGCAAATTAACGGAAACAGATAAAAATTAATAAACCAGTAATATGGAATGGATTAAAAAATTAAGTGAAAATAATGGCAAAAAGTAGGCAAAAGGTTTCCGTACAGCTGGAAAAAAAATCAAGAGAAATGAACAGGGAAGATTGAATTATTTCACACAAGAACAACGTAAGAAAAAAAATGAACACATCTGTTTTTATTAGCTTCACAGCAACAGAATGATGCTTTTCTTAAGAAGAAAGTGGAAAGAATAAATACACTTACTCGGTTCAACTAATTTTTCTTATGAGTAGGAAACGATTTAATAATTCTATAAAGAACGGCTGAACTTTTCAGTGATGAAAACTTCTTTCTGCTGTGAAATCCACGAAAGAACAAATCAATCCCAAAGAATTTCATTGGAATGATAAGATAATGTTAAAATGAAAAACGGTTAAATAAAAACAAACGATTCAAAAGCTCTGGCAGATGTTTTCAGATTTTTTTTTCTTTTCTGATGAGATTCGTCAGCAGACGATTTTAAACAGAACAAAATAATTGCTGCTTTAAGAGAATAAGTAATTTTTATTAAAATAATCCTTTTATTAGAATGAATAATTATTTTTAATCATAAAAGAGTTACATTGGAATGGTAAGATAATGTTGAAATGAAAAACAGTTAAATAAAAACAAACGATTCAAAAAGGTCGGTCAGGTTTTCAGATTTTTGTTAAATTTTTTTGTCCTGATGAAAAAGGCTTTCTGTCGGGAAATCCTTTTTATAATAAATGAATACCGGAAACAGAAAAATAAAAACAAACAATTCAAAAAGCTCAGGCAGATGCTTTCAGATTTTTTTTTAAATTTCTTGGCAAAAAGTTAGTTTTTAATTAATAAAAAAATTAACCACTCAATTAACCGGAATAAAAATTAGCCTATGTTCTTCTGTAGACTTTAATCTACCTATGTGCTAAATTTCATCCAATTTCTTTCAGCCGTTCTGGCGTGATTGACTTACATCATCCATCCATCCATCCAAACTTTCACATTTATAATAGTAGTATAAAATATAGATACTATGGTGGAAAATAGAATTGAACCATCAGTTCTGAAATCCATTATTAAATCTCTGCTCCAAACATCCTGTGGAAAGTATAAGATTCAGTAACTAGAAATCTGTATATGGGCATAAATAAATTCTTGTAAGAGTTCTCAAACTTTCAGACATTGCGATCCCCATTTTTAGAATAAGTATTTTGGTGACCCCCCCCCCAAAGTTTTGACTCTGTCTAAAGTTCAGACAGAGATTTTGAAAATTTTGCACGTACTTAAGAGTATGTGTCGGGTATTGGCGCCACATCCCTTGACACTTCTTCTTTCTCCTTACTAGTATCATCTCATCTCGAAACTTTGATTGAACAGTTTACAGATTACATTCCAGTTAAGGATATGAGCAGGGTTGTGTGGATAGTTAATCGGTTCAGTGAGCAAGCCGTAACAAAAGGAGCTAAGTGTCCGTCATCATGATCAACTGATAGAAATTTCAAGTGGTAAGTCAACTAAAGTAACTTTTAACAAAGCTTATATCGACAAATTTTGGATACGTATTAAAAAGGAATACCCAGTACTGTCTACAACAGCATTAAAAACTTTGATGCCATTTTCTACATATTACAACTGTGAACAGAGATTCGCCATAATGATAAATTTAAAAACACAATCAAGAAATCGTTTGACACTGGAAAAAGACATTGTTTTGTGTATTACAAAGCTCATTCAAGACATTAAAAAAATTGGTTAATTCCAAACAATCTAAGAGAACACAAAAACCAATTTGTATGTGTATGAAAAGCATTATATGTACTCTTTTTTTAATGAAAACTAAAGCAATAAATTATTTTCTTTAAACTTCTCTTCCACCTTTTGAGAACC
>JAOUZG010015456.1:628081-673345 GCA_026289955.1 Argiope argentata | reverse complement strand
TTGAGAAATTCCTTTGCGCGTTTCCTCAAAATCATCACACAGAGCGTGTCTGAAACAGTAAATTCAATAGTCATTGTTCCGCAGCGGAAAATATTTTCGTTTACATTAATTGGAGTATGACGAAAATGTACAGTAAACATTCATATGCAAATTTTCCAACGCTTCTTTTGACGAAAGCCACAGCAACAATTTCCTTTCAAGAAAGAGAAAACACTTTATTTTCTGGAAGTAAGCATTTTAAGTTACTTACCTATTTATGTATAAGCAAATGGATTTCAATCAAAATGAAAGTGATTTTTTGTGACAACTAATAATGTCAGCAATTCATTCACCGAAAATTTCAAAGTTGGCTTTTTTTTGCAAACATTATAATTTTCAGAGCTATTTTTGGTGAAATTTTTTATTTTATTATGCTTCGTCTTTTAAATATGTGTTGAGGCTAAATAGCATTTACTATCAAACTAAAAAAGAATGTATAAAGATAATTGCAATCATTTCTGGAATCATCTTAAAATATCACCTTGTGATGTTACGGATGAAATTTTTTTAATAAAATAAATATATAAGTAAATAAAGGAACCTAGATTTTTTAAATAAACTTTTTGAATTTAGATTATTTTAACCATTTTATGTTTATATGATGGGACTTTTTAATGTTATTTGCAATACTTCAACTTAAATTTTTTTGAATTTTTGATCACAGCTATAAGTGTTTCTTAATGCAGCGAAGATCAAAAATCAGCTTTCCTGCTGAGTTTATTATGAATGTATATATGCACGAACAGTACCATTGTTAGAGATTTCAGGGGCTTGGCGACAAACTTAGCGATCATTTGGCAATTTATCGACGAATTTAGCGACTTTAGCGACAAAATGGATAGTACTAGAAAGTTCAAGAATTTTCCTGGTATGTCAATAGAAACAGGGATGTTTGTGCCTTGACTGGCCTAGAGGATTCTCAGTCCGGCCTTCCGGGATGTATAAAAGGCCGGAAGACTCCAGCTGAAGGTTAATGGAAAACAGCGTAGCAACAGCGAAACGTCAGCGTTGTGTTTAGTTCAAGCGATTGTTGAACTGCTATGGGCCAAATGGTGTTGTCTACTGTGGAAGCAGTGATGTCTATTGTGTGGATTGGCCAGAGTGTGGTGATGAATTGGCAGCTAAAGCAACGAAGTGATAAGTTCAGCCGTCTGGAGGGATCGTAGATCGAAGCTCCGAGGATTCCCTTTCCTGCTGGATTCTGCCTGCGCTTTGAGAGCTGTGGGCGATTACTACTCGTGGGCTACTGTCTGCTGTCCTGTGTTCGTCTCGGCTGTACATATCTGTCGTCTGTGTATTCGTCGTCTTTGTGTTGGTGTCTTCGTGTGTAAATAAACGTCGTTGTTTACTATAGAGGCCTGTTGATTGAGTGTGCCGTCATATCATAATATACTAATATACGCCCACCACACACAGCGAACTCCGTAGTGATTTTCCGTAACTATATATATATATATATATATATATATATATATATATATATATATATATATATATATATATTTATATATATATATATATATATATATATATATATATATATGATGTCCCGAAAAGTGGAACAGGTTTTTATTTCTCTAAATGTTATACTAATATATTTAGATAAACAAATTCTATTATTTACTAAATTTCATTAAAGGAGGTGGAAATTTTTAAAAGACATTGTTGTTTCTTTGGAGATTGATACTAAAAAGTTTTAAATTTAAATTTTTATTTATTTTATATTTTTATATGTTATAGTACAAAAGTGTTAATTCTTTAAGAGTTTCTCTTATAATCAACTATGTAAGAGAAACCTTCACATGCAAATGTAAATTTTCACAATCTATCTACACAATTTATTTTATATTATAGCAAATTTTTTATTTATTTTATAGCAAATGCAATTATTGCAGAAAACTTTCACATACAAATCCTTTTTAGTAGTACATCATTCAATCATCGTAGTAGGATAGAGAAATTTCTATTTGCTTATAGTGTTGTTCACTAATTGGTTTACAATTGAAAAAATTTCTGGTTTTGTAAAGTGGTAAATTTCTGGTTTTGTAATGTTCACTGATTGGTTCAAAGTTAAAAAATACAGGAAAAGGAATATACAGAAATTGAACCTTTAACATACGTTGGAGAATTATGAAAATGTCAAACAAGAAAATAAAATTATTTGCTCTCCCTGATATTTTAATAAATAAATGACATACTTCCGTAACAAGCGAAGTTTGGATATGTTGACGATTCTCGATGGATTTAATCATAATTCTGGCCTAGTGTTAAAAGAACACAAACGTCGTTTTTTTAATTCTCTACAATCTTCAAGGAAGTTTGCTAGTAGAACAGTTTTATAAATGAAAAATTATCGGATCCTTATTTTCAAGGGAAGTTTTTGAAATGGATCCTTTTCAGGCAATCTCTTTGCTTGTCAGAGTACGAAGAGTCAGCTTAAAGCTCGACATTGCTAACATCCATCCATACTCATTCCAAAAAAGATGATGTCCATACAACATTGGAAGAGTCTGTTCATCATCATAAATATTACGACTATTAAATGAGTAGCTAAACAAAAGCCTTCTAGAATTTGACATTACTTCTTCCTTTTCTGACAAATGTAATTTTTACAGGTAAATGCCGCTTTAATAAAAAAAGAATTAATTTTTAAAGCGATTATATATGGAACATCCGAAATTCAAACTTCATCAGTGGTTATTTTCTATGAATTGTTAATTTTCAATAAATATCAGCAAAGTTATCGAAGACAGCATATTCATTGGAAAAGAAAAGGAAAGGACATAGACATCGACGGCTATTCACAAAGCATGTTAAGCAGTTCGCAGGAAGAATACGCCGGAGTGAAACGAGAAGCGTCAACGCTTAAGTATCCTTATGCGAGGAAATATTGTTCACTCACTTCATCCCCAAACACCCCTCCTACTAGGGAATCTATTACTAACATTTATAATAATGCACATAAAAATGAAATACACACAATAGTACAAAAGTTAGATGTACATACAAAAATTAAGAAATTAACGAAATATTTTTTACAGAATATTTTGGTTTTTCCTCACTTACAGTCTTTGTAAAAAAATCAGCAACCAAAATTTTTTTCGAACATATTCTAATTAAATTACAATTTCTTCCAACAAATCTTTCAAAAAATGAAAAAATAAGTTCATATACCTTGCTTTGTTTGAAAACCAAGCGCACTTAATCCAATGAATTATTGCTTAACTATCTGGGTTTAAGTTTATAGCAGCATTTGAAAATTATTTAAAGTTTCACTCAGTTAATAAATTTACAGTCTTTACATATTTCAGAAATAACAAATAACCAAGATTCACATGTTGACAGACTGACACTTTTTTAATGACATTTCCATGAAATTAATAAATTATATAATAACACTACACCACACGAGAATGATTTGTATTTATTTTTATACCTTCAACTAGCGTCAGAATTTTCATTAAGAAACCCAAATTTACTGTCATAAAATAATTTTTTTATCTTTTGAACCCGTTTAATATCTTAGTACTCTTTTAGCCAAATTATAGCCCCATTTTACTGGTTAATGATTAAATATTGACAAATATGTTGTTACAAATGATAAATCATGGTGGGTTTGATTAGCTAGACATAAAAGTTCACCAATTAATTCCTGATTAATCGTGATGCCAATCAGTTCATTTGTGGAAGGGAAAATCTTTGCAATTTAATTTCCTTTTACAATTAGAGTTATAATACTTTTACATTTTTCTAGATTATGTTCAACCAATAATGATTCATTACATTTGAACTGACACAAACTATTTCCGTTTTAATGTTTAACAATTTCTACACTTAAAAATTTTTTGTTCCTACGCACTTCGAACATGCTTTTGATGCTACTTACAATCTTCATATATATTTCATCATTATTAAAAATTGCTAAATCATCTACATACATAATATAAAATTATTTTTATCAACAGTTTTAACGATGATACAATTGTTAGAATCCAGTTGCATCAATCCAAATTTTTCTAATTTACCTTCTATATTCATGCACCAGTTTCCCATCAGATCGTAGTAAGTTATAATTTCTCTTTCTTAACTTACAAACCTTTTCATCTTCAGTTAATTCCCACCTGAATCCTTTCAGGCTTCCTTCAGAAATACTTTGAGGCATTTTAGCTCAAGATATTTACAAGAATGGAATAAAATGATATATGGAAGGCAATTTCTAATTTAAAAATATCTATTAAACATTTTTAATACAACTTTGATTTGGGAATCTTCCTGTCTAGCTCTATAAATGATGCTTAGTCAATAAATAGGAAAGAATAAAAAAATTCGATTTCACACTTTTTTCGAAATTGAAATTATGGTAGTTTATGTAGTAGTAATATAACTAAATTTATTATTTTACGTAATTTATGCAATTTAACACAATATAGCTTCCTTATACCCAGAATAATGTTACATTTTATAAAAATATAATATTTAGAAAGCATTACGAAAATTTTTTTAACTCCATGGTAACTATATTTGCGACGTTTTACGTTTTCTACGGCTGTAGCTCAAATTAATATCGCCATTAAAATTATTGTACATTCAGGATTGCTTAGCGTAGATATTTTATAGAACTGAATTACAGAACTGAATTTTTGAAGGCATGGATCGATAGCGTATAAATTGCACTAACTTATCTACGGTAACTTAAAAAGAAATTAAATGGAAAAAATGTATTTACTTCTATTTTACATGGAATTGTGAGTAAACCAAGAAAAATCGCCTTGACAGAAATATAAATCAATATCTTTTTTTATAAGAAAGAAAACGCAATGTAGACATACTAGAGATGAAATAGAAATCCCTTCATGTATGCAAAGAAAAAAGAAATTCTGAGTTAAAATGTACACTCAATTTTATAGTTTTCGTTATTGTTGCTCCTGTTACTCTCATACATTCTATTTTCCATAGAAGTAAAACGAATACATTATGCTTATAACATGCATCTTTAAGTAAAATATGTAAGGATATATAGCTTGAAACAATTTTCATTACCTGAAAAGAAAAGATGTGTTTAAACATCTATTTGTGAATTTTTTTCACTTATAAACTTATCAAATAAAACAATTTCACTATCCTGTTACTATACAGATAGAATTTATTATACAGATTTTATGCAAGCTAACATAATTCCAAAGATAGTTCGCTGCTCAGATAAATAACTTGATATTTATAATTCCGTTTGATAGCAAATCAATGAACCAGACAAAAATTTGTTATTATTAAAATTTAAAATTCTTTGAAAAAATGGTGATTTAATGAGACTATAGATTGAAAAATAAATATCCATTACGAATAATTTATAAATTTTGAAAAAAAAACATACTATCTTACTAATAGAAAATATGTGAAATAAACAATTTTGTGACATAATTCCGAATATATACATCTCCAATTTCATTCACCGTGGATTTGTGGTAAAATTCCGAATTTTAGAATTTAAATTTCACCGTCGAACAAACGCCGAGTAAATGCTATACCCAGCCAAATGTCATCTCGTTGTTGTAGTGAAGAAAATGACAATAACAGTGTTGGTTCAGATTTAATTCTGATCAACTGACCATGGCTATAAATTTTAAGACTAGTCTGAAAATGGGTTACAGTTGTAAACCAGATGATAGTATAACTGTGTGAAACTAAACTTTCTTATCATCATACCAAGCTGTTCCGATATTTCCCCCCGACATTTTTTTTCTTCATACTCTGGCATCACATTTCTGACACCTGCCATCTTCGATAACATCACGGCAAGATATTCTGAATTATGTACCTTTTGCTCTTCTTCGATATTTCGATCCAAATAATCTGAAACTGGCTCACATACACAAAGGCGTCTGTCAGTTCCTCATATCAAGCTGACAAGTTGTTTCCTTTTATACAAGAATGTGATTTATGAAACGATCGACGTCTTTATTTCTTCTTTTACTAGTTTATTGTAGACAAATTCATGTCCCATTTCCCTATAGCATATGATGTTTCTTTAAACCAATGTAAAAAAAATTAATAAATTCTGTAATATTACGATTTGATAAATGAATGTCTTTTTTGATCTATTGGTCAAGATAGCGTGAAACTTGTTCGATACATACGAAACCATCTATCCTTTCCTTCAGTAAAACTGCAAATTAGATTTATAAAATCATACATAAATTTTGGTATTTTGGCATTTACCATAAATGCTTATAAACCAACATTTTAATATCTTTCTGTCTATTGGTCGGAAGAAACAAAAATTTGTTTTATATACCATTCGCCATCTAAACATGCACAAACTATATGAAGTTTTTCATTATAAAAATAGACTAAATGAATGAAATGAAATTAATGACATCTTAGTGAGAGTTATTGGAAATATTAAAACTTGTTTGATGCATTAGGCTTTGCCCATCTACAACCCATTGTTGTGCCATTTAATTTGCCAAATGGAATGCGTTTTTTGAAATTGTCGATGTAAGTGGTATGGCAGCGATATTTATTGAAAAATATGCTCCTTTGTTCCTTCCAAAGCACTAAAAATTGCTTGCATCTTATTTAATGTCGTGTCCTATTTCATTATAGTAAGCTGCTGAAATTTTGTCTAAAAATAAAATGATACATTTCTACTGTGAGATATGCGGACTAAATGGTGTTATGCTTTTTACACCCAATGCATTGCACCGAATAGACTGAAAGTTGTCTTCATGTCCGCATTTTCTCATGCATAATATAAAGTCATATGAACGCGTTCTTGCCTGGAGGGATATTTTGGAAATTTTATGTGGAATTATACTGATAAGGAGACCTTTTTTATATCTTATACTCTTTTCTCCAGAAGATCTTGAAACTTATATGATAAATCCAAAATCATTCCCTTTTCCCCATGTAAAGCAATTTTAACATTTTGTTTGAACCAGAACGATGCTTTTAAAGGAGGCAACTCTGTGCTCACGTCGAGGCGAGGTACCCCGCAACATGACTGCTCTCTCCTGCTGTCGGTGTGCCTTGGGGGTAGTGAGAGGAGATTCGAGAATATTTCAATGTGAATCAAGAATCTTATCATTTAAAGACGAAAACTTTACTTGTGTGAAGTGGAAGAAGAAATTTAATTATATTGTTATTTATAAAGTAAAAAAATAATTCACATTAAATTTTAATTCATTAAAAAATAATCAGACTTTTAATAAATTTTCATGTATAAACTTTTGTTGTCTTTAAATTGCAGTATAGAAGTATAATGCCTCACACGAGTCTTAGATTTAGTGCACTGGTTTTGTTGTGAAGACTTTGCATCCGGTTTTAGTGCTTCTACTTCTTTAAGTATTGTGTACCAGAAAATAAAATTTTAAGACTCTCATTAAGGACGTTTTTGATATCGCATCCCCTTACTTATAAAATCTATAGTGGTGAATTTTTACTGGTAACTAGTGTGTCACAGTTAGCATCTAAAGTACATTTTGTTTGTAAAATTAAATGTTTTATAGCTTTGGAGAAATATTTGCATAATAGTGATTATAAAGAATATAGAAGTTTTTTATCCAAAAAAAAATGTACCACATCAACACATGAAAGAAAATAGCCCAAGATAAATCCTTTGATTAGATTTTATAAAAAATCATAGAAATATGCTCTGTTGTTTACCAACGGAAAAGTCGAACTTTTAAGAGTAAAATCCCGAAATTCACTATTTTGTGAATAAAAAAAAGTGAAAAAATACCTACAGTGTTTCCAAAAGTTATATTTTTTGCTTCCTGGTCGGGTTTTAAACTGCACCTGTTTTTCCCAAAAGAAGAGCGCAGTTCCAATTGGGCGAGATATTTCTGCGCCCGAGATTCAATCACCAGACTGCAGATACTAAATTTCATTTCCATGCGGAGTTTTGTTCTAGATTTGTTTTAGTAAATATCAGAATCTGTATTCTGCAACGTAAAAAAAAATTGAAATGGGCTCTACATTTCTTTGCTGTTTTTAGTAATAGTTGTGTGCATGTACATTCAATCTTTTCTCTGCTCGCTTGAACCCTTTCTCTTCTAAGCATTTATGCAGCAAATACTAGAAAATTTCGAGCGCAAAAGCCGTTAAAATTAAATTCGAAGGCGGGGAGTTTTGCAGCGACCGATAGAACCGCCGATGCATTAATACACGGAATACGAATTACGAATACAAATTTGCATGAATTAGCATAGACACGTGACTACTTTCTATTTCTCAGCAGGCGGGGTGTGGAATATAAGATTTTTCAAAAACTTTTCGCTTGATATGTAAAATGAAATGAAATCTGGTACAAACTTTCGAAATATCATTACGGTTATTTAAAACAATAATAGGTTATTTTAAAATATTTATTCTAAGTAATAATCGCGACTAAAATTATTTAAATTTATGTGAATAGAGTTATTTTATTTTCCAATGGAGTTCTGAATTTTGGGTATAATTATTATTTTTTCGACTGATATTGCAAATTTTAACAATAGATCAAAATATTACCAAATTATCAAAATTCAAAGTAAAAGAGAGAAAATTACAAATTTATTGTTCTAATGATTAATAGAATGAAGTTTCTATATAATTTTTTTTCCAACTCCTTCATCGTGAAGAAGTGTTTTCCTTAGATCAGACTAATTCAATTGGATTTTACATTAACTATAGTACAACCTATTCTAATATTTTCTTTTACTTTTCTTTATATCTTTATTCTCTCTTTTTCCCTCATCATAAATATAAATTCAAACTAATTTTTACTACTGTAATACAATCATCATAGAATTAAATCGGTTTGAAATACAGTATTTATGACTATCGTTTTTCCCAGTGAAGCAGAAAATGCTCTTAAAAATGCAAAATAAAGTGAAAAGAAAAGTTTTTTTGTTGTTGATAATAGGGCAATAATAAAATAAAATATAAGATGGAAACCATTAAAAGGTGCATGATAAATGCACCTGATAAGTGTATTGTAAATACATTGCTCACCATCAAAATGGCAACGCTATGAAAGAAAGTAAATATATAAAAAAAATTATTGTGCTCAAATACCATAGCTTAATGATAAAATTCGTAAGCAGTTTGGGGGTTTACAGGGGTGCGAAATTAATAGAGACCTTTAGAACCAATTCATGGAGCGTATATGGGTTTGGATGACAGAAATAGACAACTCAATCCTTGCTGTTTCAAGTCTATGCCCCACTTCATCAACTGTATTAGCTGGAGAGGAATGGTGGCTCAGTTTTGCAGCACCCCATGATCAGATGTTTTCAGAAGGCAATAAATTTAGAGACCTTGCAGACCAAACAGCAATCGAATATCTGGTGCGTCGAGAAAGGTCTGACCATTATGTGAAAATGTGATTTTCATTATCTTGATGGAAGATGGCGTTAGGCAAGTCACGGAGATAAGACATAACAATTGGAATCAAGTTGTCAGTACCAATCTGCGTTCAAATTACAGTAAATCCGGACTAGAGATGTGTACGTCATGTACTTAATGACTGCCCGAATCATCCAGACATCCATTACGGTTTATAGTCCCTTTAATTTCCCCCAAAATGAATATTTTTAGTAATTTCAACATTATTAAAATTGCTTCATACTTTTAATTAATTAATTATATTTTTTTTCCTTAAAGAATTAAGAAATAATGTTTGTAATTCTTTATGATATTTACTTATAAAAATCTACATTTTATTTATAAGTCTATATTTTATTAATATGGACATAGAAATTGAATACTAAAACCGTAATCCACATAAAATTCTTATCGCATTTCACGCTTTATTCCCTTAAATTAAAAAAAATTAAAGTAGAATTTTTTTAAAAAAATGCCCAAATTTAAAATTTTATACAATTTCTATTAACATAGTTTTATTTTTAGAAAATTCTTGAATGTAATTTAAAAAAGAATGAAGAAACCATTATGAAATACATTTTGTTCTGAAACAACTACAGAATTTACTTTCTAACTACGGAAACGATTCCAAAGGAAATGTATTTTAAATTATTTTGATAAAATGATGTATATGATTTATTACAAATGTATAAACGTTAGTATTCATACGAATGTTTTTTTTAAAGTTTGTTCATTTATAAAGAAGAAATTCTAATCAAATGGACAAAAAAATCTCCCAGCAAAATGTTAAATTCACTGAAATTTATCCATTGCTGATTTATTACGAGATTTTTCATGTAAATATTCGCTGAAATATGCTTTAATAAGTTTTCAGTAGAAAAATTTTGTTTGTCATTTTTTAAATCAAGATTTACAAATTATTTTTAAAAAATCTCTTCGAAATATATCTAAAAAGCTTTAAACCCTTTCTTGAGCACTTGTATTTTACAAAAGTGTTCTCATTTGTTATTAATTGTATTCTCTCTGCCACTAAGTAAATTTTAGAATTTTTTTCGAAAGCAAAATTTAATGATAAAAATAAAAAATCAATCAACGATCAAAGCGAAATATTTGACAAAAAATACTTGAAGAATATTAAAAAACATAGAATTTTCTCAAATTTTAGGCTTTAAGTATGATATAAAGAGAGATTAAATGTTGAAATGGATTCTAACATGAATTTCTTAAATAATATTAGAAGTGATCAATAAAGGTTGACAGTAAACAATTACGGAAATTAAGATTTACAGTACTTCAAGATTCCTTTTAAATTACAACTATGCTCGTATTAAAGCATTTTCAAAATATGTTTGTATACATCATTATTCAGATTCCATTGTAAAGTTATTAAAGTATCGTTAATGTTATTTTTGTAATAAATAATTTAAATAAGAAATTCTATAAAACATTAGTAACTTATATAAAATTATAATCTCTTAATTGAAAAATAAAATTTTTAAAATGACTTCTTAAGTATTTTTAATTTTGGTAACATAATAAAAATTTTATTAAAAATTTCAAGAAATGAAACACACACAATTTCTTAATTTACCAGAAATATATTTTGTTTCATGATATCTTTTATACGAATACAAGACACATTAAGCAATAATTTTTTTTATTTTTCCAGTTTATTTTGTATTTATATTGCTTCCTATTTTTGAAAATAAAAATATCTTTTGAAAGTATTCGCATTTTATACGGAGAGAGGAAAACTCCCAAGAAATAAAAACTTAGAGGATGCAAGGAAGCGGGGTTTTTTTTCGTGTACCGCAATTAACACAATGGAAATGCAAAGAAGGGTTCTCATTTCCATTTAAAATGGCGTGACAGTTTATGAAAAGTACGCAGTCTTGAAAACCAAATTAGCCGAAGTATAAGAAGGGCAGAAAAAATAAAACAAATTTTATCCAAATTTGTTGCAGAGGGTTTCATTATAAATACACCAAAGAGGATTCTTTTTCTTCAGCTGGATTTTTTTACACTTCGTGCTGATACGAGGAGGTATGAACTAGGGGTTTTTTTACGCGGGGGAAAAGAGATTGTTTTATTGATGTTTAATTTTTATTCCCTACTGTTTCTTTTTAACGGTCCAAAAATGTTTCTCCAAGAATATGTGTTCTTTTCTTAATTCTAAGAGTTTTGGAAGAGAAATATTTTTTCTGCTTTTAAGCATAAAAAATTTATTCGTGGCAATAATAATTTATGTTACTTAAATAAAAGTTTGCAACTCATTATGGTGAAAACGGCAAGTTTTTTTCTTAGTAAATGTGATTCATATACGAGACATTTTAATGATATATTCAGAAATTTACTATGTATGAAGAATGTATAGCATAAATAGATAGACCTATAGTTAGCTCTAAATAAACCTGAATAAAATAGCAATTTTACAAATTTTGAGTTTTTATTTGAAGGCCAAAAAATTACCAAAATGCGAAGGAAAAAAATGCGACAGTGAAGCCTTTAATGAAATGAAATATTTTGACAGTTTTTTTTCTTTGATAAAAGATTTTTATTTCTGCGCGTGAAAATATATTTTGTTTTTGTAGAATGCGAAAGAAAGCTGAAATTATAAGTAAAATTTTAAAAATTTGAGTCTCGGCATTTCAGAAAATGTAGTGTGCTATACTAAGAATAATAAGACTGTTTTTAGAATCGATAAAATACTGAAATATTTTAAAAGCAAAAGGCATTAAATGGTGTCCGATGTACTGTGCCATGAAAATGCATGGAATTTTCACATAGTACAGTATTTTAAATTGGAACAACGTTTAATCTCAAATCTAATTTTGTGGTGAAAACCAATAACTCCTTTAATAAATTTTTTTTATCGAAATTTCTATGCAACTTTTATATTCTAAGACGAACAGTTGCCTAAAAATGGAAATAAATGTTTATTTTTCTATTAAAATTCATTTGGGGTTTCCTTTCTAGGCTAAAACAAATATTCTGATTTTCTAAAATAAATTTTTGATTTATTTGTTATTCAATGTTGTTTAAAGTCTATATTTTATAAATAAATCGACTTCAACACAGACAAAGATCTTTTCTTCATGCAAAAAGGGATTTTCTACGAACATTTTTAAATTCAAATCAATACTTTTACAATACACTTCAAATATTAATGTATTTGTTTTAAAAAAGTAGGTCAAATGATTTAGATCGTAATGTAGAGTTCAATAATGATAAACTATATATTTTTTTCTTTACATCTTAAAGAGCAGTGTGATTACTCCAAACAAGACTTAACCTTTCATCAAAGCCTTTTCGGAATTATAAATTTATTTAAACAAGTTAATGATAACAATTTTATCATTTCATAGTTAAATTTACTAAATATTATCATTTCTTTTTATTTTATCAGATATTTTTGACATTTCCAAACTGTGTTTTTAACTATTTTACATCGAGTTATGATTTTTATATTTTACTGTAAAAAAAGTTCGTCCAAAATATATCGCATTTTCGCAAAATTTCCTCTTTACTTTTTTCGGTTTATTGATTACGATTGTCTAGTTACCAAAAGGAACGGTATTAATTTTTTAGTGAATCTGTGTCTCTCCCAGGATACTTTTTAAAAATTTATAATGTGATTTTTCTGAGGATAAAAGGACTGAGCCAAGAAAATTATACTTCTCAAAAAAATATTGTTTGTTAATTTATTATAATTTTCATTTTATAATGAAATCATTTTCTTTTACTAGTCAAAAAGTCCCTCTTTTCATATCAAATCTATTTGTGGCTGAGGTTTTCCTTTTATTGACAACAGTTTCTAGGTATTTTTTTAAAATCCTGCTAGTTATTACTTCTTCCATTTTCTCAAAATTCTCTTGGCAAATACCCTTTTTTCATTTACAATCTCTAAAAGTCGTAAAAAAAACACTTCGTAATTTTGATTTATTGCATATATTTTTTTAAAAACAGATTAGTTTTCTATATAGTAGATTTTTATTTTAAAAGTTTCGAAATAAAAATTCTAGTTTACGACACATGAAATAATGAATCACCATTTTTCTTCGAAACATAAAAGAAAATGGATTATAACTCAATTTTTTTAGCATGCTGTAAGAAAGCAAAGTTCTGTGTATCGATTCTTTTCTGTTTTTATATTTTCTTCTAAGGAATTCGTCATGTATAAATTGTTATTCAGTATCCCGACATTGTTACTGAAAATTAATTATTACAAGAATGATACATATTTCTAATTATAGGAATCTAGGTTTTTATTCTAAATCATATAAATCTTTCAGTATGAAAAATATATCGATGAACAGAAATAAAATTAATTGCGTTGTTTCACTTATCTGGTCTTGGAATTTTGTATTCCAAAAATTCCATTTCAGATTCTATTGCTTGAAAAAACATGTAATTAATAATTATTTACACGATGTAACACTAATAAATCATTTTTTACTAGCCGCAATTTTACTCATAAGTTTAAAGAAATATGTAATAAAATTTAATAATAATTATATATTTTAAGCAATGTGACAGCTGAAGTTTCGGTAGGTGAAAATAAAAAAAAATTAATAAAATATAATCTTTGTCTTTTCAATTTCTTCTTTTTTTGCATTAGTTCACAGCTTTCATCCAGAAATAGTTTTAATTTTGTGTATTAATAGGAAACGGAAATGGTACGTTAAAAATTGCCAAAAATTAAACAAAATCAATTCTATCGGCATATCTTTATTATTTTTTCAATTGATATATTTTTTATAGGTATATTTGGATATCTATCGGTAAATTGGTAAATTTGGATGAATGTAATTCAAAGAAATTAATTTTACCTCATCGACAAGTTACATAAAAGTAATTTTCTGCATATGTAAACAAACATGAATTATTTTGAATATCGTGCTCATTTTCCTAGCATTAATATTTTTCAAAACTCCTTACTTTTAAATATATTTGCATACTTGGTAGTAAAAGCAACTGCTTAAGATGCGTTGCATATATCCTGGGGCATTAACGAAGATAAGAAGAAGCAGAAAACGAAGGGTAATAATGACCTCGATTAAAAATAAATATTATGCTTTAAAATTCAACTGATATTCAATTATGTCTTATTCAGTGTGCGGACATAAATAGTGTTGACAGTGTAAACACCGAATAAATTTAATTCAGAATTTAAGACTATTTTTAGAGTGTGTATATTTTATAAACATGAAAATTATTATTAACTATTTTTATTTTTTTTATTTTGTAAGATTTTTATGAATTTATAATTTTAAAAATATCAGATTAATGATTTATTTATTATTTATTAGCTGCACTTAATGAAGAAATCCGTTATCAAGAACGTCAATCTTGTTTGATGTCTTTAATATTTTAGCTGATACAATTCCAAAAATACTACTTATAAATCTTCTGATATTGACCCCATTTAACATAAAATGACCCTGAAAATTGCTACTAATATCGAATAACATCATGGAATTATCACTATACGAACTTTTTTTTGGGTAAATTGACTTACAAGACTTTCAAACTCACTGATGATTTTAAATGACGGGGAAAATATTTATTCGGTCACTGAGAAGCTATAAATGGAATAAGAAGGTAGAATTGCATAACTTACATTCAATGAATTAAAACAATTGCAAGTAGTTTTTCTGCCTAGAATGTTGGTTGCATACTATACATTTCTTACTTTATTTGTACTTCATTGAAATTTTTCATTATAGTTAAACAATGTAAAACGACAGCCAAGAATTAAATCATTGATTAAACAATGAAATGATTTTAATTATATAATGACAATGAAATCAATTGTAGTCAATTATGGTAAAAACGTTTCAGAATTTAATTTTAAATCAATACAAAATAACTTGAAAATTAAATTTATATTTTTGTAATAATATACTTCTTACATTTTTTTTTCATATCAGATTCAAATTATTCTTGTGTGATAGTATTTTTGGAAGTTATCGCAAGAAGAGCAGAAAAGTTGTAATTGGCTCATTCTCAATACAAAAAAATATCTCCTCTCAAATGTTTTTATCTTATATCTTACAGCGCTCCAGCATTACTCCAATAACAACGTACAGCAATAAAATACAGACTAAATTTCGCTTTTATTGTTAGTAGAGACATAATCATTTGTCGTATTTTTCGGAAAATAACAAAAAAATCGAATTTTGTAAAATTTTAAATTTAAGTTTTAACATTTAAGTTATTCTTGTATGATAATTTCTTTGAAAGTTATCAAATGAAAGCAGCAAGATTTTCATTAACTCTTTCAAAAGCTCAAAAATATTGTGTTTTCTTTTTTTAAGTTCTAGTACTAGCTAAATACTTTACAGAGCAAAAATATCCTATAACAAGACGCCAATGTTCGCTATATTGTTAAAAGGGACACAATTATTTGTCATATATTTTCATAAATTCGAAAAGGAAATTAATTTTTTTATTGAAACGTCTTTTTCATGCAAAAATATTTTAAGACATATGATAAAGGGCCTCATTTATAGGGTGACAACACCTTATGAAATATTTAAACATCCAAGTTTGTCGTTTTCCAAACTTTTTTAGTTCATTTACACAAGAGCAAAGAGATTTTCAAGCATAATTTCAAAAATTAATTTAACTTATCTGGATTCATATAGTGCTAGAATTCTCATATTTATTGAAATCTTGAGCTAAGCTTCCTATGTATGGCAGCCTTTATTTAAGGCATACGTGAAAGCACGAAAAAAAGTTTCGTGAGGAATAAAAGAGGAATTTTATCTTTTTTTTTTTCAATAAATTGACAAGTGCTTCATTTTGAATTGTTAAAATTTGCATTCTCAGAAATAGGCAGTCATTTAAATGGTTCTGATGCACTTAATTTGCACTGTTTATGTTTACTACTGACTTTCCTTTTGATTTCTGCTTTCAAAAGGGAAGAAATGAAATGTAAGCATGAATTTTTTAAAGAAAAAAAAAGAAGGATAAATTTCAGTTTATGCCTAACAACGTTCTCAGTCAGAGCTGAAAATATGCCATAAAGACTATCAACTTAACTTCAATTTTAAGTGAGATTATTTGAAATCGGGAGTTTTGTTGTATGGCAACTGGAGACATGTTAATACGAGGGTGCGATGTTGTTTTTATTCCCTTCGATTGTCAGCATATTATTTACATGTATTTGTACAGCAGCGGATTTTACTTCTTTATGTGTTTTTAACATTTTCAGTGCCATGGAGGGGCACGGATGCCCGTTTCTCTAGTGATTGTGATAACACGGTGGTCGCCGTTGATTCCTTATATAAATTCATTACAGCATGCTTATATATTCTAAATTAAACATCGTAAATAGTATTTTACCATTATATGTATCGAATGGTAAAATTTGACTGGTATGGCACCCTTTAAAACTCTCATGACATTCAAACTGTGAAAAGCATTCTATTTAAATTTTACTAAATGATTTTTAATCAATAACTTTCGAGAAAAAAATGCAAACAAGATTAAAAAAGAAAGGAAAATAAATTTAAGTAAAGTCTCTTTATATATTAAAACATTGACTACAATTTACTAGCCTTCAATAAATTGTAGAAAATACCAAAAAGCTGATTTTATAAGCATTTCAGATTGGTTTATTAACTCTATTTTTTATTAAACATATTTTCAAATTTGTTTTTACTATTTTTCAATTCCTACAATTAGTTCACACTCACCCTATATATATTTATTCATCTTGTTCAAATTTTCAATCGTTAACAAAATACCTTTTATTCATCCACTTAAGTTCAAATAACCTTTTTAAAATTTGCAGTGGGTGACATTTGATGTTATTACATTTTTTTCAAATATTAATTCGTTAATTACATTTAATAATTTTTAATACTTTAAAATAGTTTTTACAGTTTGTAATAAAAGTTTAAATCACGTCAGTAGCTCAATCGCTAAAATACGCTTATTTCCGTATTTTTTAGGTGAAGTTGGAGAATATGAGTTCAATCCTCAAACAAAATCTAACTTTTGATAAATTAATTATTACTTGCATTTATTTAATAAAAAGTATCTAAAATAAAAATTTTCTTTGTCGACCTCAATAGGAATTGGCTTAATATTTTTTCAAATATATTACTTGCTCTTTAACATTAATTAGCCAAAACATTAATTAAACATTTTTAAACATTAATTAGCCAAAATGTGTATCACAAAACTAGCAATTAATCCTAGAATCAACTTCAAATATATGTTTATCCTCACCTCTTTTTCTTCTGACGATAATCTGAGAACAAGCCCTCTGAAGCAGAGCCACCATCTGCTCAGGGCTTCGTTTTAAATGTTGAATTAACACTGGTCTCGGTGTTCGTGCTCCGTCATTAAACGGAGACCAACTCTTGATTTCCCGCCGAAAAGTAAATTTAATTAGCAATCATTGACAAGTTAGCGAACGGGAAACTGGTCGGAGAGGCGAATGAAATGAATTGTTTTCTTCAAATGTGTGCTGTATTTCCATGAAGGAATACTAATGTTCGATTCCGGAATTCGTGATGGTACAATTATTCTGCCAAAGAATGATGTTTTAAGTGTTTATTGGGGATTTATGAGTGTAAGCTGAACACAGAACGATTTAATTTTGAATAAATGAATGCGGTTGTATGGACTACATTGTTAAAATAAAGCTTAACTTGATGCGAACGTATGCGGTGGTTGTTATAGATTAATATAAAAACATATACTTTTCAGATACCAATTGAAATTTTATTTTCTTAGTAATATAAAAAACAATCTTTTTAATCAATTCCTACTTTAGATATTAGGAAAAACTTTGGAACATTTTTATTTTAGTTACTTTTTATTAAATAATTTCAATTGCTGTTTTAGTGTTCCGCTTTACAACCTAAGGACAGGTGCAGTAGCTTCTGAGGGTAGACTCCTGAGCACCCAAAAAACGATCATCTTTCACTTAGTATCCAAAGTGATATAACTCCCGACGTGGAGAATTTAACGATCAGGTTCGAACTCGCAGCACAAAGGATGCGAACCCAAAGCGCTACCAACCAAGCTATCCACGCCTAACAATCACAACTACTATAAAGGCAAGAAAGTTACTTTAATAAATTAATAAAAAACTAATGAATTAATATATGACAAAAAAATTTTATAAACATCAAATATCATCCCTTACAAGTTTAAAAAATTTACTTGAACTTGATTGGATGAATAAAAAGTATTTTATTAAGAATTGAATATATATATATATATATATATATATATATATAAAAGAGTGTGAGCTAATAGTAGGTATTGAAAAAATGTGTAATTACATTTTGACTAATAACCTTTTTAACAATATATCAACAGATGTAAAAAAACATGTTCTTTGGATTTATAATTTCGTTTTAATTCTAAATTTCAAATTTTCGAAATGTTTCATGTATCATATTTATGTTTCAGTAATTTTATGAAAAAGTGCCCTACAGTGTAGCCATTTACCAACTCGTTTTGATTTCTATTTATAAGCTTCACATGACTGTTCCAAAGATTTGCCATAAATAGTATGAAAGATTTTTATCCACTATAGTTCAAGTAAATGTTTTTAAACTTGTAGTGAATGACATTTTATGTTAATTCAGACTTTTTTCAAATATTAATTCATTAACTTTTTATCTTCAAAACTAGCTTTCTCATCAAAAATCTTCATTTCCCCATCGCCAAATAATTAACGAATTCAGTATGTTTTTTACCAATTCCAATGAGGTTAGGAGTTAACATGTTTTCGGCTATTGCTTCAAACGATTCTGTTTATTTTCTTGACATTTGATGCATTTAAAATCAAACATTGCTAATTAATCGTTTTTTTGGATTCATTTTGAGATACTTTCGAATTAAAATAATACAGAATATAGAAAATTAGAAATTTCTAACCTGTATTTCGTTACCCCAACTGCCGAAGAAAACTAAACAATAGTGTAATTTTTTATCAATTTTTTATAGTTATTGTAATTATTAGGCCAGTCTTGTTGATAGGCCGTTGGATTCGCATCCTTTGGGCTGAGAGTTCAAACTCGACACCCCGATGATTTTCCATTTGTGGTGGATTTTAAATCTGTCATGGTCACTAAGTCCTCCATGTCGACAGTAATACAACAGGGGCTACTTGGTAAGAGGTGATCTTTTTTCTGTTCCAGTTCTAAATTATGTGGATGAATGAATGAAGTTCGCCCCCCAAAAAGGGTTAGAGACGTGTATGAGCTAGAAGTTAGAGTTTCTGCTCTCGGGTGTTCAGGGGTTCATACCCACATAAGCTACTGCAACCCTCCTTCCATTGTAAAGCGGAACACGAGAGCAACGGCAATAATTGTAATTATTCAATAAAAAGTAACTGAAATAAAAAAATTTCTGATTGATAAAAAGTAACTGATTGACATTTTTTTTTTTGTATTTATTGTTCATAATGCTTTTTTGATGTAATTTTTATTAATAAAAGATCAATACGTACACTAGAAATAGATATAATATGGATACATACCTACATTTAATATGGATATGTACCCTAGAATTAAATTTAAAATACCAAAATGGGTGTTGTATGAATAGTTCTACCATTAAAAATATATATGTAAAATAGAATTTTTCTTTTTATTGCAGAATTGTTATAGTGGGATTTGTATCACTAAGATACCTTTTAATTCATAATGCAGACATATGACACATTCAAAAGGTTTCTTAAAATTTCAAAAAAAACGCAAGTTAAACATAAAAAAATTAAACATTTTTTTGAGTTGTATACAATATTTAAAACACATAAAATTTTTTGTAATAAAAAATAAAAACAGCTTTAATATACAGCCATTTGGGACTTCGAGAGGTTGGTAATTTTTTTCGTCTCGCTTTGTTTAGGTTTACAATGCCGTCATTTTTTTATGTTACTATAAGTGAATCTTTTCTGTTCATTTCCATTCATTTTATTTCCCGTTGTACGTATTCCTCTTGTCTTCTATCAGCAAATTGTTTTTCTTTGATATGATATTTTTGTCTTCTATCATTATTTTCGATTAAAACTTTTTTTTGCGGGCATTCCTTTTTTTCTGCATTTATTGATTCCCCTCCCCACCCCATATTTCCATCCATTTGCTGCAGGGTTCATCGAAACATTACAATTGGATGCCGTTCGCTTCACAATCGGCCATTTCGCTAAAATTCGGCGACAAACTACTTTTTGGAAGGAAAGAGTTTTCAACAGCACCATTATGATCCGGTTTAGTAATTTTTTACTTTGTGATCAGACCGTCATTTCACACACATTTACATTTTCCAAGCGTACGAAGTTGCGGATAAAAACTAGTGTTTAATATTTTTATAAAAAAAACTATTTTTTGTAATATACTATCATAAAATATAATACCAAAAAATTTAAGTAAAAGTAGTTCAAATTTTATTAGCACGAAATGCCTTCACAGGACTATTACATCATTTTTGCGATATCAGGATACCTCTACGATATATGCTACCTTCACGATATTTGTTTCATTACAAACGTGCCTCATTTGCTGCAGATTATGCTATCTTTGGTCGTTCGATTCCGTCTCTCGCGATGTTTCGGTAGGTTGTTTCACGGCCTGATATCTGAGCTTGAACATCCGTTACATTTACTTGCAAAAACATTTTTTTTTTAGGATTCTTTTCGCTTATACCATTTTAAGACACTGTTAAGTTATTGCTTTAACCCAATAACAAACATTGTCAAAAGACATGAATTAGAATTAAAAGGAATCATTAAAAAATGGTAAAATGATTTTAACGTTTTCTAGAAGAGGACAGTTTGTGAGTTTTTTTTTTTAATTTCAAAACCCCTTGCTTTGAAATATTCAAAATTTTAAAAATTGAGTAGAAATGAAATTGATTTTGTAAAAAAGACAATAATAAGCTCGAAACTCAATATGGTTAAAATATATTTTGGGAGTGATAAATCTATTGTATTGAAAAGAAAGTATTTTGCTTAGATTTTCATTCATTCATTTATTTATTTATTTTCCTTTAAATTTCCGAAGCTGTTGCTTTTATCTTTCATTTGTTTCATCTGCTCACTAAGGCAGTTCGTGTCTGCCTTCGAAGGAATCCTTTGCATTCGCTATTACGCATCGTCAAATCATTACTTTAAAACCACCAAAAGCGTTCTCATTGTGTAGGAAAGTAAATATTCCCTTATTTCAAAACAGTTTGTGTAAATGTTAAAATTAAAAGTAATAAAAATTGAAGCAGAAAAAAAGAAGAAAAAAAAAACAAAAATTAAATTGATACTCTCGAAAATATAAAATTTTGTATCAATACTTGCAGTAAAAGCATTTTTATTGAATTAATTGTCTCTAAAATTATTAAGGACAATGTAAAATTTCGCTTGTTTTTTTAATAAACTGGATACTTAATTTATTTTTGTATTTTGAAAAATTATAAGTATTTTCTTACACGACTGGGATGTAAAATCTGATTGAATGTTACCTAGCTGTTTAGGAATGCATAGCCATATTTACATTGAGGTGCTCACTTTTCCCATACTGAAAATGTGTAAATAGAGCAAGCGTAATAGAAGTGGGAGTCTGACTGTCAGCCCAGAAGCAGTCAGTAGCGCACAGGCTGTGACCAAAAGTGATCCCCACGAATTAAAGACATGGCATATATAAATTTTCTGTAGAAATTTAATAAATTAACATTAAACAAAATTTGACGGGGTATTTTTTGGCATAAAATTATATAAATTTGATAAGAAAAAACAATATTTTTACTATTGTAAAATGCACGTAATTATCTTTA
Organism: Argiope argentata; assembly: GCA_026289955.1. Taxonomy (NCBI): domain Eukaryota; kingdom Metazoa; phylum Arthropoda; class Arachnida; order Araneae; family Araneidae; genus Argiope; species Argiope argentata. Next base: position 651,154 of record JAOUZG010015456.1, on the reverse strand, counting down.
CAGTGATATAAATTTAATTGTCTGTAAATTTTTTAAAATCTTTTCCATGTTTTTACAGAGGCTTTAAACGATGGAAAAATATTACTATTATGGAAGGCAATCCAATAATGCCTGAACCGGGTGTTTACGCTCACTTCGCAGCCCGCCAACCTTTCCTGAGTTTGGCGACAGTTGACCGCTAACCTACACCTTCCATGGCGACATTAACGGATCTTTCCCGTAGTCATGGTGACGGAAAGGGGAAACCCATCAGTTCAGACTACGCTAAATATCATAATGTAAATTGGTCAACGGGCATTTAGCAAAACTAATCTTTAGTAGTTGTATTTATCTTTTTTTTGTTTTTTCTGTTATTTTCTGTTTTTCTTAAATGTTTATCAAATTGAATTTTTTAAAGTATTATATTATAGTTAGAGCAAACGATTTTATTTTAATTAAAACATTATTAAAAGTTATAGGCAAACGATTATTATTGTTCTAAACATATTTAATTTGTACTTATTCCATCTACCTTCTATTAAGCAAGGTTGTGGATAAATATTATTATATTTATATAATTTAATTTGTACTTTGCATTACCTCCTATTAAGCGAGGTTGCTATTTAAATATTATTATTCTTTAATAATTTAATTTGTATATTTGTTAATTTTTATAATAAACTGTTTAAAAAACTACAGTCCACTACTCTATTTACTGAGCTACAGACATATTTGGTCCGTCGTAGCCAATGGATTATTGAAATATAATGACTGGATAAATTTAAAGTTTGTGTCCATTGAAAGTTGAAAAGTATCAACCATGCCAACGACAGTGGATATTGCTGAAAAAATTAATCGTGCAAAAGGCGCGATTAAGGCCAATGTCGCAAAAATGGAAACATTCCTGGAAAGTGATGATGAATATTCAGCATGCGAACTGGAAATCAAACTAAGAAAAATCGGAATACTGCAAAAGAAATTAAATGAGCTTCTTCAAGAATTCTTTTCGATTCCGGATTTGAGTCCTCTTCAAGAAATGGAAAAGGATTTTGAACAAGTGGAAGGCCGCCTTGAAGAATTGGAGGTAAGAATCACTTCTATTCTCGATTCTTTAAAATCTCCATCTAATTTAAAAGAACCGATTGTTGAAAACATCAAAGGTGAAGTACGCTTGCCAGAAATTCCGCTCCCAACGTTTTCTGGAACATTTTGTGAATGGGCTACTTTTAAAACCCAATTCATTACGCTGGTGTCGAATAATGACAATTTAAATGACAACCAGAAACTGTATTATTTAAGAGCGTCTCTTAAAGGAGAAGCGAAGCAGTTAGAATCATCTGATGATACCTTTGATTCTCTGTTTGAGGCCTTAAAAGAAAGATTTGAAAATGAAAGACTGTTAATTGATCATCATGTTCTTTCCATATTAAATTATGTTAAAATACAGCAAGAATCAGCTAAGGAGCTTCGTCAGTTAATAGATTGTGTTAAAAAGAACATTCGGGGCCTTAAAGTTCTCAATTACGAGCAAAATAATTTATCAGAAATTTTGTTAGTTAATATAATTCTTCAAAAACTTGACAAAGAGTCAAGAAAGCAGTTTGAATTTACTCTAAAAACCTCCGAAGTTCCACAATTTGATTCCCTAATATCCTTTCTTGAAAGAAGAAGTTCTATTTTAGAAAGTGTTTCGCGTTTACCAGTTTCCGCGAAAGCGACCTTTCCTATGAAAAATTCAGCAGGAAAAATAAATATAAATAATTCATATAAACAAAAATCTCTAGTTATAAAATCCAGTAACAAAAGCAGTTATAAGCCTTGTATTTGTTGTAAAGGCATGCATTCCTTATATAAATGTATAACCTTTCAAAATATGAGCATACAGGAAAGAAAAGAATTTGTTTCCACTCGTGGGATCTGCAAACTTTGCCTTCGGGTTCATGCCGGTTTGTGCTCTTCTAAATTCAAGTGTCAAGTTAAAGATTGCCAGATGGCCCACAACTCCTTACTACATGAGGGGAGAGGGTCACTAAATCAATCCACAGAAGGAGTGACCACCGACGGACCCTTTCACCACCACAGTTCAGATGTCCTTGAACCTTCTTCTTTGATGGTTCGAAGAAGGGGGAGGTGTTCGACCTTCGCTATCTCTCCATCGGATGACATGTGCATATTGCCGACAGCACTAATTTATCTTAAAAATGCGTTCGGAGAAAGAATAAAGATCCGATGTCTGATTGATTCGGGGAGCCAAGTGTGTGCCATCACTACTGAATGTGCTCAGTTATTAGGAATAAAAGAAGAAAAAATAAATATTCCTGTTTCTGGATTCAATGACACTAATACCATCATTAAAAGGAGATTGGAAACAGAAATATCAAACTTGGAAAATGATTTTACCAGATATGTTTCCTTTTATGTAGTTCCTTCAATAACAAATTTAACTCCGTCCAAAAGACTAAACATCGATATTTCCAAATTACCTGATCCAATAAATTTAGCAGATCCTGGCTTTATGACACCTAATAAAATCGGAGCTTTAATAGGAGCATTGCTCTTTGAAATGTTGAGATCAAATAAATTTTATATCAAGAATTCTAGTATAATTTTGCAAGACACAATTTTCGGTTACATCGCAGGCGGTAGATACGACATCTCGGATAATAATCGACAATTTTGTGGACTTGCAATAGATTCTCAAGATATTAACAAAAAACCAGATTATCAATTGAATCACTCAAAAGAAATGAAACCTGTCAAAAATTTAGGTGTTTTGTGGAAACCAAATCAAGATTGTTTTTCATTTAAAGTAGCCATATCAGCTCAAAATTCCTATACTAAGAGAAGCATCCTTTCAGATATTTCTAGGATATACGATCCACTAGGTTTAATTGGTTCTGTTGTTTCAAGAGCAAAACTTTTTATGCAGAAGCTGTGGTTATTGAAACTGGGTTGGGATGACCCTTTATCTAAAGATGTCGCTAGTGCATGGATGGAATTTATTTTACATCTTCCGTACATTGAGAAACTGGAAATCCCTCGACATTTTCCTTCTAGTGACAGAGTAGTCATTCACGGATTTGCAGATGCTTCTACTGCAGCATATGGAGCCGCAATTTATGTGCAATGTTCTAGCAACTCAGATGCTGTATATTTGTTGTGTAGCAAATCACGTATTGCTCCACTTAAACCTGTGACTATCCCCCGACTGGAGCTTTGTGCGGCACTATTATTATCCAAACTGACACTTAGAGTAATAAAGGCTCTTGATATTGAAGTTTCTGAAATAGTGCTCTACTCTGATTCTACTATCGTATTAGCTTAGCCGCCGCAAGAATTAAAAACATTTGTTAGCCATCGGGTAGCCACTATCCAGGAGATGACTAAAGACTTTGCTTGGAAGCACGTATCATCATCAGAGAACCCGGCAGATCTTATTTCTAGGGGTGTGTCTCCTGGTTCCCTTCAATATAGTTCCTTATGGTGGAATGGTCCTTCATTCATTAGAAATGGATCAAAAATTGAAGACTCCTCTGTGTCTGAAACCATCACAGACAATGACTTTGTATGTGAATTAAAACAACCAGGAAAATGCACTTTACTGACTACATCTGAATGTAACTCTGTTTTTTCTCATATTATTTCTAGTAGTAATAATTATCTGAAATTAATTAAGATTCTTAGTTATATTTTTAGATTTATTTCCAATTGTAAAGCAGTAATTGCACCTAAAAAAGGGTCTATTTCTTCAGATGAATTTAAAACTGCTGAGGTTTGTATGTTAAAGTGGGCACAAGCCCAAGATTTTTCTAAAGAAATTGATATGATCTCAAAAGAAAAACAACTTTCAGGTAAATGTTATCTAAAATCTCTTAATCCTTTCCTAGATCATAATAATTTACTTAGAGTCGGAGGTCGACTTATTAATGCTAAATTAGGCTATGACCAACAACATCAGATAATTTTGCCATCTAAAAGTAAATTAACTCATTTAATAATGGAGCATTATCATAAAAAGTATTTGCATGTAGGTCCTCGAACTCTTTTGTATCTAACTAGACAGAAATTTTGGCCAATTAACGGCAGAAACCTAGCAAGAGATGTAGTGCCTAACTGTGTTATATGTGTAAAAAATAAACCTGCTATTGTAGAACAATTAATGGGTAATCCTCCTCCAGAAAGAGTTAATGCCAGTAGTTCATTTTCTAACACAGACGTTGATTTTGCCGGCCCATTTTTTATAAAATATAAAGGTCAACGTGAAGGTGCACTCCACAAGGTTTATGTAGCTATTTTTGTTTGTATGGCTACTAAAGCAATACACATTGAAATGGTGAATGATTTAACTTCTGAAGCCTTTATCTATACTTTAAAAAGATTCTTTGCACGTAGAGGGAAATGTTCTATTCTCTTTTCTGACAATGCTACAAATTTTGTTGGTGCTGGAACGGAATTGAAAAGGCTACACGATATAGTTACATATCCAGATGATGATTTGAGTAATTTTTTGGCCACTGATGCTATCAAATGGAAATTTATTCCTCCAAGTTCACCACATTTTGGTGGACTTTGGGAAGCTGGAGTAAAGTCGTTCAAATATCATTTTCGGAGGGCGGTTGGAAATGCAAATTTAACATATGAAGAATTTAACACTATTATTGTAGATATTGAGGGAATTTTAAACTCGCGTCCCATCACTCCAATTTCTTCTAATATTAATGACTTGGAAGCTTTGACGCCGGGACATTTCCTTATTGGACGACCAATAAATACAATTGCTGAACCTGAATTAATTAATGTGTCAGATAATCGCTTATCTAGGTGGTAGCGGTTGGAAAAATTAACCCAACATATTTGGAAAAGGTGGAGTTGTGATTATTTAAATCATTTTCAACAGCGTCAAAAATGGCAATTTGTAAAAAGTAATGTAAAACCTGGCATGATGGTAGTATTAAAAGAAGATAATGTACCCAAATGCAAATGGATACTAGGCCGAATAATTGATGTAATACCTGGTAAGGATGGATGTGTACGTGTAGTGAATGTAAGAACAGCAAAAGGCACTTTAAAGAGGCCGATATCCAAGGTTTGCTTACTTCCTGTTAAAACAGATAATTAATTGTATGTATTTTAATAAGTGTAATATCTATATTTTCTCTATTATATTTATAAGGTGTGTTCATGTATTATATTTCAATTTTTATTATTCAATCATGTGTTATTTTCATGAAGCATTGTATTTCTGTATCTTCCACGCATGTTTGTATTTGATTTGTTACTAATTATTGTGTGAATTGTATTAATTGTAGTAAGTTTAAGCTTTCTAATGCAACTATTTAAAAATTTTCAAATTTGTCAGAAAAGTTAATTATTGTATACGTATGATGTATTCTGCAAGAGTTGGAATTTAAAATTTCAACGCGTGGCGGGATGTTTACGCTCACTTCGCAGCCCGCCAACCTTTCCTGAGTTTGGCGACAGTTGACCGCTAACCTACACCTTCCATGGCGACATTAACGGATCTTTCCCGTAGTCATGGTGACGGAAAGGGGAAACCCATCAGTTCAGACTACGCTAAATATCATAATGTAAATTGGTCAACGGGCATTTAGCAAAACTAATCTTTAGTAGCTGTATTTATCTTTTTTTTTTGTTTTTTCTGTTATTTTCTGCTTTTCTTAAATGTTTATCAAATTGAATTTTTTAAAGTATTATATTATGGCTAGAGCAAACGATTTTATTTTAATTAAAACATTATTAAAAGTTATAGGCAAACGATTATTATTGTTCTAAACATATTTAATTTGTACTTATTCCATCTACCTTCTATTAAGCAAGGTTGTGGATAAATATTATTATATTTATATAATTTAATTTGTACTTTGCATTACCTCCTATTAAGCGAGGTTGCTATTTAATTATTATTATTCTTTAATAATTTAATTTGTATATTTGTTAATTTTTATAATAAACTGTGTAAAAAACTACAGCTATTACTGAGCTACAGACACCGGGACTCGAACCCTGGACTCCTAGAACTCGAGGAAGACACACTACCTCTGTGCCAGAAAGTCGGCTACTTAACGTTGGTAATAAAAACGCCGTTTCGAAGTAATAAACAATTCTTGCTTTCTGCTTCTTTGTCTCAATATTTAACGATATTACATAAAATATTTCCGAACCACTCCTAAAAGCTTTTCTGCCTCTTGTACGAGACGTATCAATACGAAATTTTGACTCAATGTAAAATCCAATTAGGAGCGACACAGCACTCGGATATTTTTTTCCACGTGTATCTAATGAGAAAATTTAAAGTCAAAGGTGCATTTCGGCAATGTGTTTATCTTTCCGCATCTCACCCCTTAATGAAATGGAACCGTCGAAAGTTTCTTTCCCTGGATACTGAAACGAAGTGTGCACAAATAAAAGTAAAATGTAAGGTTTGGTTTGTTTAAGTTGTTAAACATTGTTTAGTATAATGTTACAGAATTCACAGAATTTTACAGATTTAATTACTTATGAATGGAAAATTGAAATGAGGCGTCATCAATGCTTTAGTTGTTAGATAGAATTTGTAGTTCAGACAGACAGAGTGCTATTCAAAAGATATCTTTCAAAATTTTATAGAAACATAATTTATTGTAGCGTTCATGTATTAAATTTCGCTCATCTTGGAGAAAGTGCATTTGAGTTGCCGTGCTCCCAAACAAGCAGACAGACTATCAAGAATCCAAAAATTTGTTCCTTGGTTACAGACATGTCTGAAATGTGTAGACGAGCTGAAATTTGGAGTTTGAATTTTTGGATGATCATAGTACACTCTTTTAATAAGTTTCGTATGTGAGAATGTAAAAAAAATAGTGCATTCGATCATTTTTAAGAAAGCTGAAGGTCCTCCGGCTATGTTTATATATTGGATTCAATAAAAAGAATCTGGACCATAAAAAAGCTGGCTAAGATAAATACAATCCAAAGCAGCTTATTGGATAAACATTTTGTAAGAAAGGCTTTCTGCTTTTCAAAACTTCCTTCTTTTTGTGCATTTCTTCTTTAGTGTCCGTCCCTCTGATCTCCGAGTTTCAAGAACTTCGTCCTTGTTTAAAGTTTATCTGGATTTCTTTGAACCCCGATTTCATGAAATTTTAACTTCTTTGCTGCTTTTATTTTCTGGAAGATTTTGAGGGTGTTGCGCATCCTGCTCGGAAACAAAGCAGCTCTTTCATGACTGTGTCTTTTAAGACCAATAGGTTTTGAGGATTTCGAATGAATAGTTGTAAAGATGTTTTATGAAAACTATAATCTCACGATAGTAATTAATGGCAGGATTGTATATCAGCATATCACTTTTATCTATTTAACTCTGATTTTAGAGGCATCTACATTGGAAATTTTTAATTTTCTTATATTCTGATACATTTTGACGTGCTCCATGTCTAGAAGGATGCAATTTTGTAATCAGACATCACAGAAGGTTGTTTTTCTAAATTTAGTGCCTTTATGTTTTGTGCTTTTAATAACAGTCAAATTTGTAAGAAGTTAATTACATAAAACATCAAATTTCGATTCTATGCCCAAATTTAACTAAACTTTTAATTTCAATATTCCGTAATAGTTATATAAACAACTTAAATGATTTTATGAATTAATTAAGTAGATAATAATTAAAAAGAAAACAGATGACTTTTTTCTTCTTTATTAAAAATGTATTTTCTGCCAGATATTTATGTTAAATTCGTATAATTCTTTTTCATTTCAAAACTATGGTAAAGAATGGCTTAAGCGTATATTGTGCTGAATGCTTCATAAAAAATATGCCTTACAAACGTTCGTCACTTAGTTGGTTTATCAGTAGGATACGTAGAAATAAGTGAATTCGAGTTTCTCAAACAAACGAGGAACTATAAACGAGCAACGAAGCAGATCGTCTATGAATTGCAAATTTCCGCGCTTCAGAGTCTCAAAATCAGCATGCGGTAAGAATCAAAAGACGACATTTATGTGCTAACCGACCACGCGGGTCAGAATCAGAAGACCAACATGCGGTAAGAATCGGAGCAATTAATCCTTATGAAAAATGAAAGATTTACTCATTTCACGCATTCTCATTTTCCACACCGACATATCTTTTGATATCAGACAACAGTTCCCCATTCGACTAGAAAATTCACATTTCTCACAGGGATATGTGGATACTCATGAGTAAAACAGCCTAGAAATTTATTTGTTTTTACTGAAGACGGAAAAAATATTGCCTACTCTAAAGGGATTGAATAATAAAGTAAGGAAATAGAATAAATATTATTTATACTTCTCCTTTATATTTTATTTAATTTCGATTAATGTATTCCTTGTCGACAAGAAAGTAAATAAAATTCTTCATATCATTCCTAATTAAAAAGATAAACTACTTCAAATTTCAAACGATATTTCCAATAATTATTTTTTATGGATCGGCAACGTGCTGCGTATCAGCTAATATCTTCCAATAAGACAGCTGCATTCAAATAAGCTATACAGCATCTCTGACCCCCCTCCCCCATGTTAGGTGCTAACTCTCTCATATTCTTCTATGGAGACCTCACTTACAAAATTTCCCAGAATTAAATTAGTGCAAAGTTTTAGAGTTAGTCATAAAGCATATAAACCAATAGAATTGCTTTCATTAGAGTTTATAATGGAATTAAAAAGGGTTTTTTTTTTGTGATAATATGATTTTTTAATTTTTCTTAAATATCGCGACATGTTTCTTCATAAAACCGTTAGAATTTTATTTCTATGTCACTTTTTTTTGGAAGATATTTAATTTTTGTTATTTTTTTCACATCCTTACATAATATTTTCTCCTTGGGTAGAATTTTCTTACAAAAAAATCATATATCAAAATCAAATGCACATTTGTTTTAAAGCTTCTCAATGAGAAAAAAAAATTAAAAATTCAGTTTTATTTTTCAGTCGGCTCCTAATATTCAAAGAATGGATTGGATTGGAAGAATAGATTACCTTTTAGTTCAGGAATTGAGCAACGTATTTCTTATAGTATCTACAAAATTTTTAAAAAATCGTTTTACAAACAACTGAACTGGAAAAATTTTGCTTTATACATCTTTTAAGCACCATAAAATTGTTCCAAAATTTGTATTAAAAAATTTACCTCTTAACTGGTGTATTTTGAGTTCATATTTTTCAATTTTTACTACTCAAAAATTCTAGAATATAAATATTTCTGAATAGTTTCTATAACGGAGCATCATGTTTAAAAAATAACAGTAACGATGCTTTGTTTAAAATTTCGAATCCGAATATTTAAATAACTTAATGGAATACTGTATTGTCTTTAAAAGAATTTATTGTTCTTTGTATGCCATTTAAATTGCTGTTTTAAAGACAGTTTTTGACGGACTTGTATGCAAAACCATGGAAAAACAAAATTCGGCCTTCCTCTGGAAGCTCCTTTTTTAAAAATATTTTATATTCCTCCTCAGTAAATCCTTATTGATATATTATTTTTTGATTATTTAATTATAAAGTATAACTTATTTGTAATTTTTTAGTTTCTTAATACGAAACAATTTGTATACGTGATTTCAAATATATTCCAAAAAGAAAAATTATGGATCAAATTATACTGTGATATAAAAATATCTAATAAAATGAATTTTGTTTAGGTTAAAAATTATATTTCGTTTAAAACTAACGAAAAACATCTCCGATATCAATGAGCTCTAATAGTTAACATAAATTAATCAAACGAAATCCATTTTTTTTTGTTGCATTGCGACAACTAGTTTCTACCCTTTTTTTTGTCTAGTGTGAGAATCGTTTTGGATATCGCAATGAAAATATTAGAAAAGAAATTTAAAAGTTAAACATAATAGACATTCTTATTAGGATTATAGTTTGAGAGTAATACATTAACCACTTGATAAACGAATTTATTTAACTTTCTAATTAGATAACTCATCCTATTTTGGTAATTTATTGTTAATTTGATTTTTTAAAATAATATATGGAGCATATGGGATATCAAATCATTTCATATTGATTTTTTCGTATTTAAATACTTAATTCTGAGGCTTAATTGCCGACTCGAAAATAAAAATTCAGTAATTCGATGGGCGTGTCAGACACGTCACTGTATGCGAAGTGGTTAAGAAAGTATTTAAACACTGCATCCTTTTAGTTCATGAAATTAGACCCATAATGTTTAAGATTTAATCAAATTAAAATAACATGAAATAGAAGGAATAATTCCCATCTTTAACGTACTGTTTTTGAAATTGAATATTTTAGGCCATCACTGGAATATGCTGTAATATTCCTCAAATTGGCATCGCATAAACGGAATCCACAAGAATCACAACGGAATCAGCCTTTATGCTTCTAGAGCAATGGGCAGTGGATTTTCATAAAATACACTGACAAGCTCCCCCCCCCCTAATAAAAGAACTGGTACACCTGTTTGATATCATGTAGGACCCCAGCGAGCACGTATAACTAAAGAATTAAGTAGTAGTTGAGGTAACTGTCACATGAATCCTGCAAGGCTGTCCATGAATCCGTAAGATTACGAGGGGTGGAGATGTTATTTGAATAGCTCGTTGCATGAAATCTCAGATATGCTGAATGTCTGGGGATTTCAGTGATCAGCGGAAGTGTTTAAAGTCAGAAAATTGTTCCTGAAACCACTCTGTACCATTTCTGGAAGTTTGGGGGTGTCGCATTGTCCTGCTGGAATTCCCCAAGTCCGACGGAATGCACAATGGAATGGAGGCAGATGATCAGTCAGGAGACTTACGTACGAGTCATCTGTCAGATTCGTATCCAGGCGCATCAGGGGTCCTGTGTCACCCTAATTGCACGCGCCCCACACCATCACAGAATCTCCACCAGCTTGAAAAGTCCCCTGTTGACATGTAGGGTCTGCGTATTCATGAGGTTGTCTCCATACCCGTACGATCGATACAATTTGAAACGAGACTCCTCAGACCGGGCAACGTACTTCCAGTCATAAACAGTCCAATGTTGGTGTTGACGGGCCCAGGTGAAGCATAGAGCTTTGTGTCCTGCAGTCATCAAGGTCTCACGTGTAGGCATTCGGCTTCGAAAGCCCATATCGATGATGTTTCGTTGAACGTTCGCACGCTGACACTTGTTGATGACCCAGCATTGAAATCTGTAGCAATTTTCAGAAGGGTTGCACTTCTGTCACGTTTAATGATTCTCACTAGTCGTCGTTGGTCCCTTCCTTATATATTCTTTTTCCAACCAAATTTTGTCGGAGATTTGATGTTTTACCAAATTTACGATATTTATGGTCGTGAAATGGCTAACGGGAAAATCCATTCTCATATCATCGCTACCTCGGAGATGCTATGTCCCATCTCTAATGCGTCAACTATCTTACCATGTTCAAACTCACTTAATTCTTTGGCTACTGCTGCAGCAAAGGCAGATCATAATATATCATATATGCCAGACAATTATTGTCTTAAGTAAGCGTTTGCGACCGCAGCGCCATATTTTTTATTAGTTCCATATCTCTTCATTTGCATCTTTAAATTAGAAAATATTTTAACCTGAAAGAACATAATTCTCTAAAAATAGTCGAAATTATCTTTCATTTCGATTCTTTTTATGGAGAATCTAATAAAATTAAAAATCAAAACTTACCAATTTTTGATAATTTTATTCCTTATATTATTTTGAAAAAAAAATAGGACAGTTATCTATTCCGAAGAAAGAATTAACTGTGAGTTAAATAACGTGTAATAACAGTATTAAACACAACATTTGTGTAAAATAACAAGTACATAGTGCTTTTGAGAATAATATGTAAAAAAGAATGCATAACTTTCGAAGAGAAACAATATTTCCTGCGACAGAAAAGTTTCTATTGTTCGTCAAAAATCTGTAATATAATTTAAAATCGAAAATGGAAGAAAAGGCTTTCCCTATTTATTTATTTTCTTCATTTTTATTCACAAATTAGAATGATTTATGGCGTTGAAAAATAAGTTATTATATTAAATTATATCGTTTTCCCTTCTTTTTTTTCTTTTTAAGATGCTGTCAATGTGAGTGATTGATTGCGTGTTAAAATTGCGGGCGATCATTTCAAAAGAAACTTCTCCGTCCAGGGAATTTAAGTATATTAATTTTCGCGTTTGTGGCAGAATAATATTTTTTAAAGAAAACTTTGTTACATGGAAATATATAATATGTATGAATAATAAGAATAATTTCATATTTCTTACCAAAGTACTGGAGTTAAAGCATAATCGGAGCAACTAATTAGACTAGGATAATTCTTTTCTTCCAGTTCGTTAGTTTTTCCAAAAATCTTTTATTTAAATTATTTCTTAGTGAACTGATCGATGAAGGCATTAGTAAATATGAAGTATTGTATTTTTATGAGACAAATCCTGAAAAACATTTAAGTGCTGTCTGGATATATTGGTGTTTTTATGGTTATGATTGCGCTTGAAATTTTGGAAGATGGGAGCTAATAAGAATAGCAAGTGTCGGTTTCTTTTTTAACTGTTCTTCCCATAAATGATTGATCAAAAAATTATGAGTAAAAATTTCTGAAAGTTCCTAAAGTACAATTTATAGCATTAGAATGCAAAGATTTCGTCTATTACCACAAAAAAAAAACACGGATTCATTTTTAGGTGGAGAATCAAAGGTATGTGGAATTTTCGTTTCCCTCAGATGAGCAAAGGATGCGCTTTACTTTAGATAAATTAGTTGACGTATTTTACCAGCTGAAATTATGGGCACTAATTGTTGCATTTATCAAAAGGAGTTTTTGCTTCTTCTGTCCAATTTATAGACCAATTATCATTTTTCTTAGTCCCTTTAAGATAATCAGATAATAATGATTGTTCATGTGCAACATTACGTAAAAATTTTCGATAAAAATTGATTAGAGATAAAAATCTCATCTCTAATCAATTAATTATTTTATGCATTATTTTATGCAGTTGAAATTCATTTATTTCCCTAACTTCAGGAAGTGGTTGATTCATTTATTTCCCTAACTTCAGGAAGTGGTCCTTTTTGGTTACAATATGAAGTGAACTCGCCCATGTAGTTTTTGACGGTCTGCACCAAACCTGAGATACCATGTATTGAAATTCCCGTTTTGCTGCCTGTAACTTCTCAGGAGGAAATTTTCATGCTTTAGAATAGACAGGTGCACCACGAGTTTCAATATGATGTTCAGTGTTGTGCTTTAACTGAACCGGTGTTTTTTGGTTGACCTGGCTTGTTTACATCATCGAATTTCTTAAGCAAATTTATATAGGGAGAATTGCCCTTAACCGTCTCAATACTTAAAGATTCGAACTCTGAAATGGATCTCTAAAGCTCTACGGCAACGGTCCCGTTAAGCAACTTTTTCCGCATTGTATCCACCAATAAACCATAGCGCCCAAGAAAATCTGCCCCTATTATAGATTTCGAAATTGCTGCTAGGATAAATGGGCACTAAAAATTTTGCTTAAAATCCAAATTCAAAATAACTAATTTAGTACAAAAATTGTAATTTTAGTTCCGTTTGCAGAGTACTAAAGAAAATTTGAATATTAAACTTTTTGACCTTTGACCACATGGTAAAATGCCAACAACCGAACCCGTGTCAACCAAACTCGACCTATTATCTTATCATAAACAAATAAGCGATTCATTAAATCTTTTTCTACCGCCAGCGCAGAAACGGCAGGTTCATTTAGCTTTCCGGTTCAAAAGTGCATGGTGGCTTACAGTTCTTAGCTTCATTTCCAAATTTTAAAATGCCACCGGATATATTTGCGATTGATTTCGAACCTCACCTTTTCCACGAGAAAAGGTTTCCTGTCGAATTTCCATTTTTCGAAGTGTCTGCTCAATTGCTGTTAAACGCTTTTCAATACTTCGAAAATTCTTCGAATCAACATTAAATTTCGAAAATACTATCAGCCATTTCAGATAACGATTGCACATTACCATTACTGATTGACAAGACTTACTGAACTTGTACAGGCAGGTGTTGAAACCACAACATTTTTAAAACTTCAGATGAAAATTTTATTAGCTGCTAAACTTTGCATCTCATAAAGAAGTTTTGATGGGTTTTTTATCCCCTAACTGAAACCTGAAATTAATTTTTTCAAACGAAAAGATTCAGAGTCGGCATTTTGAGCAATTAACCTAGATTTTATTTGAGCATAAGCATCACTTCTAAGTTTATTAAGTATAATAACTGAAATGTAAATTAAATCATAGCGACGACATAATAAAATTTAGTACAATCCACTGCAATATTAGTCAACTGAAATTGAGCTGTTTCAAGTTGAGCAAAACATAATTCAGGTTTGTCGTTCTAAAACGTTGGAGTTTTAATTGCAACAACGGAATTTTCACTGCTTGAACAGCTACCTTCATTACCACCGGCTTTTTAACCCTTTGCGGTCCGCTGTCGAGTGTGACTCGACAAGACTGTGCATAATTTTGACGTTTTATTTATTTATGTTTCGAATTTACTTGTTAAAAACGCCTACATAATGATTAAGAGATGTACATTAATTTTTCAAAGAAAATCGACTTCAAAGAATTAGGTATATTTATTTTTCATAGCAATAAACAAATCTTTGTATTAGGTGAATAATTTTGCATTGTTTTTCGGACTGCAAAGAGTTTAACATTATAGTAGCACTTAAAAAGTTCATGAAAATCTCAGCAAGACAATTAAATCATCCCATTTAGTTTTATTCAGGACATCTTGCTTGAATCTATTACTCGGCACCTCAATGAAACCGAAAAGCCAAGACAAGAATTGGGAACTTACCGGATCACCAGTGCAGTTTAATCTGCTGCTGAGCTCGGGGTTCGAAGAGTAGTATCAAGCATGAAATGTATGAATGTAAGAATCACAATATTTTTATTAACAAACCCGTGGTTGTTTTAAATATGGAAACTAAAGGTATAAAAGACAATCAGCAGACGACGCCACAATATTTATCGTCTAGATTTATATCTCATTTCAGTTCACTTTATTAGAGCCTCCACTACAATTTCCTGACAGTTGATTGACCTGAGAATCGAATTTTTGTTTTAGAACAGTTTTTTCCATACCACTGAAACAAAAATTTGACATGGAGCTACTCTTGCAGTCACAAAATCACGTATCAAATTTAATATATATTTAAGTATTTGAGTCTTTGAGTTATCGCGATTACGTGTTTCTGAAAATATGGGCTGACGGACTGACAACCTCTTGTTGCACGAACAAACATACGTAATGCGAAAAATTTAATTTTAATAGGGAATTCTAAAGCGGGGGGCATCCTCAAAATTTTTATTTTGAATTTTTTGACGATTACAGTACCCATTATACTTCTTATAGGAAAAAGCCAACATTTTTCTTTTAAGTGAAAAAGAAGAAATTTTTATCGAGCAAACTAAAATACAAATGTCAACAGTTTACTATCTCAGATTTTTTCCAGACAACAAAATGATATTTTATACTGAAAAAATATATATTTATTCATATTTACTCTTCTTTATTTTTTGGGAACTTTTTTCACTATAAGACAGGAAAATAACGTTTCTAAATTGAATCAAGTTTGAAATAGAAATACAGTTTACACGCTGTTTTGAGAGCTAGGTCGAAAGACTGCATTTAAATTTGCAATTTCAAAAGCCCTTTTTAGTACTAACCTTTTAAACTAGTATTTTGTGTATACTAGAATTTTTCCGATAATATTTTACTTCTTTGAAATATTTTTTTCTGAAAGAAAACTATAACGCTTAGAAAGAATACCTTTATTTTATATCAATAACCGAACCATCCAAGTTTCTTTAAAAAGAACCAAAAGATGAACAAATGTTATTTTTAACTATTGTCTTCATTTCAATAGTTATTTTCTTTTTATTCGATTGCTTGTTAATACTAAAACTTCAATTTTGTAATGAATAAGAGCAAATATCACACTTGCATCAGATCATAAAATTAAATTTCAATTTAATTAAAAATATTTCTTAATGGGTAAGTAAATTACAAAACTATTTCGGGTTTTTTGTCATTTGGGGTCTTGGTCATTTCATCATTTTGGGTTTTCGGGCTATTTGTCAGGTACCAAACAAACCGATTCTGTTCAATTTTTATCCGTTCTGCGCATGTCGGAATATCTGCTGATAACGTTGATGAAAGCATTGCAGTTGAATGTTACGCCAGCCGAATAATTTCTAAAAACTTGCGATTTTTTAAAAAATATTTTTAATTATTTTCATTACAATTTCGTAGTAATATAATTTTATTTCTTATGTTAAAATTTCTATTGGTGTTTTCAATGCAATTTTTGTTTTTTGCCTAATTTATTAATATCGCTTTTTAATTAGTTTGCTATCCTTTTAATATTTCCTTTCCCATATCCTTTTTTTTTCCAAAAGGTACATTTTGACGTATGAGTGTGGCAATGTTTTTATTTGCTCTACGAATGAAAAGGTGAATGACGTAGTATTTTGTTTAAATAAATAAGTACTCTTGATTTGTATCGATCTGTACATTCGCCCTCGTTTTGAAATAAGGTTCTTATGCAATTCAACTGTTTCGTAATCGCGCAGCAAGCTGCATGTTTCAGTTTGCTTCACTCTGTTCACGTGCTCCCCGCGAATATTCCCTCTTTCCTAACAGATGTAATGAGAAAAAATTCATAGCTTTCATTAATTTTTTTAATGAAAAAATGATCTTAATTATGAGAAAAAAAATATAGAGATACGTAAAATGCGCATTATATGTATTTTTTTTGCTGTCGATTTAAAATTTTTATTTATTTCTATACTAAAAATGACAACTAATTGAAAATTTATGATGCTTAATCAACAGTTGAAGTCTAAATGAATAGTAATAAAGTGATAAATAGTGTTTATATATCTTATTTTAACAATTCGAGAATGAATTTAATACTCTATTCTCAGTGTATTATAAAAGTCTTTATTTATAACGTGTTAATAATTTTGTTTTTTTAAAAATAATTAATGACGAAATCTTTGCCCCAAATATTTTTTCCATTCCATGAAGAAGCGAACTAATTACATTTTTAAGAGTTTGATTCCGAACTCTCAACTTGAAACTACAATAATTTAAATTATTAATCTAATTAAAACGGAACTTTACTATTTATATTAAAGTGCATCGTTAAAGAAAATCTTAAGTATTAATTAATTAAACGCTTTTTTTACCCTTCTTACATTAGTTCCTTAATTAGGGAATGAAGCTTACCTTCTGGCTATTCTTGGGTGTGTCTATAGCTGGAGCGTTTTCCCATGGAAGGGTTTAAAAATGACTGGAAGCGGGACGCGGCATCGATTAACACGCTACTTAAAACACTAGAATATCTATTGTATTCTTGCATTTAAAGAACACAAAAAAAGAAGTGTTTAGGTAAACACTTTGTTCTTAAACAAAACTTTCTCAAAGATTAATGAGTTATTGGATTTCTCTTTTGTTGACAAAAGAAGAGAAAAAAAATTCACACCCTTAAACCTTAACATGATAGCCTATAGCGGTTGCTTTATATGATTTATATATATAATTTACAAATGGAATGCCAAAATAAATCATTTTCAATAAAGACAAAAATGATGATTATTAAGTAATGAAATACGATTCAATTCGTATTGAAATATAGAACAAAATAATAAAATAAATTCGGCATTCATTTCCTGGAGGGGTAACGTTAAAATATGAATTGACCTTTTAGAATAAAAATTCAACTAATATTCTAAAAAACAAATTTTCGATGAACATTAATGGCCAAAAAGTAATAACACGACTAATTCAGTATCTCTAGTCCCAACTGTCTGCCAACAGTCGAAGCATTGCCATGCTAATGAGCAAGTGGTATTTCAAACACTTTCTCTCACAGGACCTAAAAAAAGTGAATTTGTATTTGTTTGATTTGTTTGTGCTGGAAATCGGCATCTCAACTGTTTGAAACTAAACTTTGACACAGAAAGGCAATTGTAATTCCAAAACCTTATTCCAAATATGATATGTTTAAATCGTTTTGCTTTTGAGTTATCTCATTTACAGTCTTCTAAAAGTACAAACCGACAGACAGATGAATCCTTGCTGAATATATTTCAAAATATGAAAGAATCGCTACACTAGACCTGTTAAATTAGGGTACCGAATCACGTGTATCAAATTTTATCCATCCAGGCTCTCCTCTTTTTTCTTTTTTTTTGTAGTAATCGTGTCATTTAAAAACCGGACAACCTGAATGGATTTTGATAATGCAATTCTTACACTGAATTTAGATTCTACACTAGATTAGCATTTCTTACACTAGATTTTTCTCAAAATTTGATGTGGAGACCAAAAATCAAATTTCCTTTATCTAGCTCAAAAAATGTTGGTGTTGTTTTTGACAGCTGCATTTGTATTCACAAAATCAGGTTTCGAATTCGGGGAATTTAACTCATCATTTCATTTATTTTTGTTGTTGTTATCGTGTGTATATGTTCCTGAAAGTACAAACAGGCAACTCCTTGTTGGATTAATAAAGATAAGAATGTACCCAAAATTTATAATTATATATTATTATTATTTATTATAATATATTTTTTGTACTGCGAGGAAGTCTAAAATGTGGAAATTCGTCACAATCTAGGGTTCTTTGACGATTGTTTTACATTATACGGGAGAAAGTAAATCATTATAAAAGTTAAAAAAAGATCGTCAATGCTGCGACTGTAAAATTATTTCTCTTCACAAGCCCAGGTGAAATAATTAAGTTGCTTTCTTTCCTTTTTGAAATAAATAACAATATAATAAGGGAAATACTGGCGAAACATTAAGGAAGAGAGTCTATTCAAGAGGCATTTAATCAAATAACCGTAGTTTAGCAAGTTTAAAGTCATAAAAAATATCATTTCTTTTTATTGTATTAAGTATTAGCACCTGAATATCAAATTCACATCTCCTCTTCAGTTCTATTCAGGTAAAGGCAGACATCATTAGAAGAAAACACTTTTTTGCTTACAATGAAAACAGAAAGATAAAACGGATAGAATATAAAGAAAGAGATTTGCAAAGATACTAACTACAAGAATAAAACGTACAAATTTTATTTGTACATGTGAATCAAAATTTTTTGAAAGTCTCAATGTTATTCTTGAAATAATAAAAAAAGTAACCCACACTATATTTTTTAAAAAAAGAGAGCGATATAGAGAGAAAAACTATAAGTTGCTACATTAAATACAAAAAATATTCCTCCTAAATATTTTTATTAAATGATGAATTTTAGAAAATAAATACTTTAAAAATAACTTATGTAGATTTTACTTGATAGATGTCGTTAATTAATTAACCAGGTAATGTTTACAATAATTAAAATCCCTCTAAATAAAATAAGTGACTCTAAAGTAAATACTTGCATAATTTTCCCATTTTACAAATTGTGAGCATATCTTATTCGTTCAAGTGAAGATTCGATATTCAGAAATTAAGTATTTTCAGCTAATGAATCGAATATGTTTAATGAATCGAATTAATATTTAACTCTAAATTCATTTCAGTCATATGTATTTGATTACTCAGAGAGATGTTCTATTTAATTAAATGGCAAACAAGAAGATTAAAAGTAAATTTAGCCGAGAGCCGTTAATGCAATTAATAGGATGGATGTTATAAACTTAGACATAAAATGTTGGTACCTGTTTAATCCTTAGCTCTTCTAACCTACATTAACAATAATACACTTTTAGCCGTCAGTATAATTGCTACATTGAACTTGCGAAATTCAGAGTTAAATTGATCAGATATTTCTATAATTGTATTTGCAACAAAATAAAATTCCTCTCTCTCTCAGGCTTCTAGTTAACATTGACCACATGTCTAAAGCCTATGTCATATCTAAAGTATTCCTATCTAATTAATTGAATGTCCTATCCGATTCAGTTTCTAGAGCTTATGACTCATTATCGGTACCGGAGTAAGAACTTGAGCTTGCTTTATTGCATCGCTTTTTTTTCTTGCTATGATGGAAATTTCAATACAATCAAAAGTACTTAAAAATAAATATGTGACTTCAGTGATTATTTATACAACACTGGAATTCTAAAATTTACGAAACACTTGTTAAGCGAAATCCCCCCCATAAGAATCAAAATAAAATAGGTTGATTCTTTATATACCTGAAACCAAACGCCTCAAAGAAATTTCTAACAATGTAATTTATTATTTATAATATATAATTTTTATGCGGAAGTTGACAAGAGATGTTAGTCTTTGATTACGTTTCAAAATTTGTGAAAGATGAGATATAGCAGTATCGTTAAATAAGTTTGTAAACTGCATTAGCCATTCTCTTATTAGGACGCTGCTTCTTAAAGATGCACTAATTTCACAGGCTGCCAACATCAATTGTATTTCTCTAAAATATTCTTGTTGTGATAAGGATATTATTTACTCAGTTCCTAATTCCACCACAGATTTTTATGGTAACTTAAAATGCAGTTCCTTAAGCTCTTCAGTAATTTTGGATGTCATTAGTTTATGAGTGTCGTTGATCTCCGCCTCTAACCCAATTACCTTGATCAGAAATGTAATTTTGTTTCTGGATACTCCATTAAGGGCAATTCTTTGGAGCAGTATTTGACAAGGCAATCCAGCCAAAACTTCTTTCAGTTTAAAATATTAGTTCCATCCGTGCATAATGATATTTTTATTTCATATTGGCTTTAGCAAACGATTACTATCGTTTAAATTCTTTGTTATTTGTAGATGAAAGCGCGAAAAAATATTAAAATGAAATCTGCTATGCATATTTCAATGTATCAAATCAGAACATCATTTCTTAAACGGCCAAGCACCACGTGTCTCGTGCAAGTTAAATTATATTTTTATCCAGTTTAATTGTTTTTAATTAGTAACTTTAGTATTTCAAACGATGCAAAAAACTGTTGTCTCGCATTTATTGTTTAAAAAAACATCCAATTTCCTATTTATTTCATTTCATATAATCACGTGCTCAAAATGACTTTTTGTAAGTTTTATTTGCTGTAGTAATTAACTCATTTTTTTAAAGTCAGAGCTTTTGAAAATGCAATGGCAACACGCTATTAAAAACTGATTTTTTGAGATATTGGTGCAGATAATAAAATTTCAATTTTTCGCCAACGGATTTTTGTTGACGCCAAATTATTTTACCCCATCCAAAAAACAACGTCATGTTCTGATATGATAATGTTATAAATTTTTTAAATCAATTAATATTTCTGATTAATTGATTTAAAGATAGAAATATTGACAAAGATAGAAATATTTTCTCTGTCATATTAATTAACTCAGATAAGTATGATTAGTATATAATGCATATAATTGAATTATAGTCTGATAAATTCCTATAACAAGCGAATATTTATTTGATTTTAAATAATAATAAAATATCAGTTTTATTCAAATTTTAAAGTAAAATCCGCTGTAAGTTTCTATTAAATTACATATAAGGATTAGTCCTAACTATGACAGATAATTCTTTTTTTTATATTGCATTTATGTAAGTAATTTTGATATTGTTTTGTAAATCAAGTAATTCTTTATGAATAAACATTTTAGTGAAAGGTATTTGATTAGCAAAATTTTAACATTGCCTACAAAGTTTGAAGGTTTTTTATGCATAATTTTAATTAAAATGCAATCCACATGAAAAAATAATATATTTAATTATCCTAAAAGCATCTCACAAATGAAAGACCTCTTTATTCACATATAAGCTCAATTTAATTTTGTAAGAGAATTTAATATCATTTTTTAATCATTTACCTAAGACATACTTAATTAAATTTTCTTTGCTTTGGATTCAAAATTATTTTTGAAAATCTGTACATCTTATATGAAAGTAATATTTTCAAATTAAAACAAGTCGAAATTCAAATATTAAAAGAGTTTCTCTTTTATATGAAAACATGATGGTAATCAAATTTATTAATATTGAAATCTTATCTTCTGAAAATGGTCTTAGTGGAAAATTAATAAACTATTTTAATTTCTTATGGAAGAATTCATTTACTTGATATTTAACACAGAAATATGTGACAAATCTTTCTAAACTTCTCCAGAATTAACTTTAAATATTTTATTTATAGAGTGAATTCGTAGAAACAAGTGATACAATAACTAATAAAGAATAACATTAAATTAAAGATAACTTATCGATGTATGCTCAAAAAATAGTCCTCTCAGATTTACGTTTTTTTTCTTGAAATAATGGTTCTCATCAAACATGGTTTGTTTACGAAAAAAAATTCAAAAAAAAGCAATAACATTTTTTGGGATTTTTGCATTTTTCTATAAGATAAATATTATTGCCAGTTTTTGAAATCGAAAAGTGTAATAGAGTTTTAATTTCTTCTTCGCAAGAAAACCTCCGATAAAAAGAAACCTTTGTTAACTCTGTTTTTCCCTTATATGCTCTATGAGATATTTCGAGCAAAATTGATAAAATTGAGATTTATTATTTTCTCCGATCTTCAAGCAGTTTTTTTTAACTAAATGGAAATTGTTCTAATATTAAAAACAACTCGTATATCTTGAAGACGCAGAAGAGAACTATTTTAAACATAATTAACCAAAAAAAATATTATTAAGTAACAATATTTTTAATTTAAAAGTATACTTCTTAACTATCTTTATCAATTTGCTTTATATAAGAAATAAAAAAAATCATCTCTTATTTTTCTTACTAAAATATTAAGTCACGTTTTTGCATACTTTACCTGTTGATATAGAAAATTAACATGCATGGGTTATATTATTTGTTTCATGAGCAGTTGCATTAGAGATTCTTAAAGAATTTGAAATGAATTTCAATGCCTAGAAAGTAGGAGAGTTGAATATAAACAAATTTGTTAATATCTGCAATACGAGTTTGTAGATAAAAATATATTCATCTACTTATTAGTCAGAAGTGAAACTCACAGCATTACGAAATTTTATTGTTTTATTTTATTTCATTTACTTTTACTGAAACATATTTTTTCAAGAATACTTGTGACCTAGTTTTTGAATCTATCTAACCCTTAGCTTTTACAAAGAAGATTCCT
>JAOUZG010015456.1:581901-623081 GCA_026289955.1 Argiope argentata | reverse complement strand
TCGGTATCGATATCAAGTCCTAGAACTCATTGTGAGATTGTACGCTGCAATAGTTGGTCTTACTTTTATTTTAATGGGCGATAACGCACGTCCTCATAGAGCTCACATCGTCGATGACTATTTGGAGACTGAAGGGACTATGCATATGGCATGGCCAGCATATTCGCCCGACCTTAATCCCATTGAAAACCTTTGGGATGCTCTCGGCAGTGCTGTATCTTCGTATTTCCCATCTAAAGCTGCTTTTATTGAGTTGGAAACTGCTCTACAAGAAGAATGGCGATTTCTGGATTCTGCGGTGGTTGCCCACCTTATTGAAAGCATGGTCACAAGGTGTAAACTTTGTGTACAGATGAAGGGGGGGTCACATACCTTATTAATGCCCTTTTTCCATTTTATGCTGTTTTTTTTCTCACTTTATACATAATTCTGTTTAAGTCTACAGTATGTAATTATCGGATAACTTACTAAAATTTAATGTTGTTTTCATCTGTTTATGTAATAATTGATTTTGTTTTATGAGTAAATCCTCGATTTGATTTTTCTAGCTTAACAAATTGAAAATGAAATCAATTCAGTGAAAAACGGAAGATTTAATTTTCAAAATAATAATTTTTTCACAGCGTAATATATATATATATATATATATATATATATATATATATATATATATATATATATATATATATATATTTCCTCTTCAATTAAGATAACAAAGAACTTTGAATTTTCCCAATCAAATGTTATTATTAATGATGATCGATGATATTTAACTTCTTATAAAGTTCTATTGAAATCTAGGACAGTACATTGATTTACTATGGCAACGAAAATTAAAAACTATCAAAGCAAATGGAGAGCACCCATTTATGATCGATTATTTTAGCAGTTTATTATATGCAGTACATATTATCTTTGCTACTATCTTAATTTCAATAATTAAGGAACAAACAGCGATAAAGTCAAAAATATCTCTTGTAGAGCATTCGTAAGTTATATTGAAGATAAGAAAGATAAGAGAAAATATTTTTATTCAAAAAGATCACACAATTTATTAGTTAAATTCCTATTTATAAACATTTTAAAAATAATGTCAATGCAGATAAATATCACCTTAAAATGTGTAAAACAAAGAAACCAATCAAATCTATAGCAGAGAATTTTAATTTGAATTATAAAGATCCACACAAATTTTGATTCGCATTGTCATTAGTAAGCACAGTTTCAATTATGATACCTTAGAATGCACTAAATTATGTTTCACGGTATGTGATTTTTACAAAAAGTTTTAGCTAAATCCTATAAATGTTTTATGCGATGTTTGATTTCGTAGAGTAATGCCAAGGATATTGGGGCAATGGTGACACAGGCAGGAAAGTTTTTAATATTCTGCCTTCAGTCAAGCTTCATCCCGCTAACTGGATAAGAGAAAGTATATTATTTCCTGCTCAGAACACTGCCATTTTACTGCCTACCTTAAAAGGTTCAACCTTTCTGAGAGTGACCAGTGCAGTTATGGTGGGACTGGCACGGCACTCCATTATGGTACGGAATGCATCCTCACAATCTCTTGGCATATGAGAAAAAATCTCACCAAGCCATAAACAAAGAATGACCGAAAAAAGACTCCAGCAACCGCCTTTACAGTGAAAAAAGTTCATTTTTTATTAAAAAATAGTTACATTTATAAGTAAAAATAGAGATCTATTCTCTCCTTCCTAGTCCTCAACATCAAGTCTCATACTCACAAAGATTGAGAGTAAAAATAAGCAGTTTACTATCATTCACTTCAATCAAACATTCCCTTAGTTCCCACTAGCCAAATTATGTTCCATTTATTTCTAATATCTGCATCCTTATCTAGTGTGTCATAAAAATAAGAGATCACAGAATGTATGTATATCTTAACACATTTTACATATCAGCCAAGAATTGTTTCAAATTATTTTTCAAAGTCAGAAATCTCTGTAAACGGCTCATCTCATTACCACATCTTACTATAGTATCTTGTAAATTCTGTATATATTTTTGTTTTTGTTTTTTCCTACTGTAAATATTTTGATAATTAAATAAAATTGCAATGCCCATTTTTTCATTTTGTAAGGAAATTATATTAAATTAAATATAAATTAGTTGATTAATATAATTATACTAAATTAATCATAATTATAAATAATATTAAATTTCTGATATTGAGGCATTACTTCTTTTTTATCATAAAAGCTTGCTAAAGCCAAACCAAACAGAAAGTGTCCACTGCATTGAAAACTTTTAAAGGCAACGTAGAAGGAAGAACAATTAAGTAATGTATTTTAAGGTGTACTGAGCTATATTAGTTCGAAATTTCTTTTACAATTTTGGAAAAATGCTAGTTACAATTTCATATTCACTGGCTTAGAAAAAATATACGGGTATCTGTTTTTTTTTTTTTTGTTTAGTATGATATTAAATTTCTTATACATCGATACAGTGAACAGTTTTTAGTGAGTTTAAAAAAAGGAGTTTTCTTATACCATCCTTCAATATTATAATTAATAATGATTTTGTTCAGTACAACTTACCTATACCCCCCCCCCCCAAATGTATTACTAGAGATATTTTTGTATTTCAAAATAGCAAATTCTACTTTCTTTTACTTTCAACTATTTTACAGCCTTAGAATCATTTTCAAGTCAAAACTGGTTTTCTGGTAAACATCATTTATATTGAAAATGTTCTTCCGAGTTATTGTTTCGCACTGCAGGAATAAAATTTACGTCTGACGTTCTTGATCTGAACTCACACTCTTTTACTTATCGATGTAAAGATAACTCGCATTTCATTTCCTTAATGGTCTCAAATACAGGACATAATATTTAATATTAGCAATATGCCCTATGTTGCACTTACACCAGAACTCGTCATTCTTCTGCGAAATATGTAGTCATGAATAATGTATATTAGATATGGATGACTCTCCATCATCTAATAACCAGATGTCTCGGGCTGACGTTTTCTACAAGACAAAAGAAAACTTAATAATAAAGCTTCTATTAGAAGACTTATTAAATAATTACCCAGACTTCGGGTGACCTAGAAAAGCATTTCCCATGTTCCATTGCGATAACACTCGCTCCCCGCTCTTTTTTTCCATTCTTTTATCTTTTCTTTTTTATCTTTTTAACCTAATTTTCAAAGCATAGAGTTAATAAGGCATATAATGAAATGTACATTTGAAGTTATGAAAAATAATCAAATTAGTTTATATCGAATTCGTTAACAAAAGTTTGAAATAGATATTATAACTTTAAAATTTATTTAAAATCGCTAATATAGTTGTATCGTAATAATATTTATAAAGATTTAAGAAGGAAATATTTTGTTCTTCTGAATTACTTATTAAAATACAGTCAAATATTTTTCATATTTTATAGAATTGTAAAAGAAATATCGAATGACAGCAAACGAATTAAAAGAATTCAACTCAATAATCATTGCATGTATAAAAACCATATTTAGGAGGATTTTTAAAAAAATAACAATGTATTTATATTTTTATTTACAATGTATTTATATAAAAAGATAAGTTTCATTTGTAGGTAAATATTTTTTGATTATTTTCAGTAAGTTTTATCAGTTCATTTCAAGTAATATTTTTTCTAATTTTGTGGTGCAAGAAATATGGTTTAAAATTTAATATAGTGTCAATTAATTAATTACGAATCTTTTGAAATTCTATACACATTTTACAGCACATTTATTTTTTTGTAAGACGACATTTGAGATTTTTAGTATTTCGTAAAAGAAAAAAAGAGTAGAAAATTATTATCAGAAATTCTAAATTTTTTGGAGAATCGCCACTTTTTAGACAACCCTGAATCAGAAAAACACATTTCTAAAAGATATCTATTGATCTGTAGCTCAGAAAACGCTTCGAGCTTGACGGGTGAAACATGGTCTATGGTTTAAGGACCAAATTTATCGATTTTTTAAAAAATAAATTTTGAGCACACTCTGTTAACAGGAGATTTGTATATACGACTGATAGAATATAATTTAATCGATTCCAACAAGGATTTTCAATCTGTTCTTTCGATTTTCGTAAACTATGAACAGTCCATCGGTGATTGATCGTCAGAAATCTCACCGAATTCACAAGAAAGATTCAGTAAAAAAGCTAGATTCACACTAAAGCTTAACATTTTGGCCTTTGTCAGAAAGTATGAGAGAAGCTTTTGGAGCGACCAATCCCGCTGACTCTCATTTAAATTCTATGTACTTATTTCTTTTCCTAAGCATTTTAGAAGCTTTTATTTTGTAACTCGTCCTCTAGGGAGATCTTAAGCATTTTTTTACCGAACGCACGCCATAGTATGAAAAAAATGCATCTTCTACCAAAGAAATCTAAATGAACCAACGAACCAACCCACTATTAAAATTTAATAGTATTTTTAGGAATTATTTTACCTAAAAATTTAAAATCTAATGAACATGGAATAAATTCACTACTCACTAATGAGTCCTACCTTTTTAATTTTTCAAACATTTTTATGAGTTTGAAATAAATATAATTTGAAATCTTAAAAATTAGAAAAAATTGACTTAAGTATTTATTAGAAATTCCTTCATATGGATAAAAGGAATTATCTGCTGTATTCTATTGGTGTGCCCAATGAAAATGCACCATTTAACAGTCTTTATATTCAAATCATGCAAATGATATTGTTCAAAACAATTAAATTTCGGTGTTTTTTTTAATTTTGGAAGAATGAATGCATTATCGCCTTTGCTATTCCTTTTATCTCTGAGAATTGTTTCATCTTCAATATGAAAACGATTGAAAAGCAGGGAGTAACACTTCCTGTCTGTGCACTGCAGCTGTGAAATGCCGCAGCAGATGACTTGTGTTTAGTTGGATGAACTTTTAATTTTAAAGCGACACGAGGGTTATTTGGAGACGCATTTCACAGATTTTAACTGCGGTCAAATAGTAAAGACGAAACCAGAGCTGATGTCATCTTTTTAAACTTTCACACCGCATCTTCAAAGAGAAAATGGTGACAATTTGTCAATACCAGGAGGAATATGTAAATGAAATATTTTAAAGTTGATATAAAATGTATTATCATAATATAAGTCGGATTTAATATGAAATTATGTTTGAAATTCATGCAATATTTCTTTGCTATTTAAAAAATTTCTCCGGATTTTAATCGAAATGATTAATTATTCTAAATGGATTTGAAGAAACGATTCGACTTTCTTTTGAGCGCCGGTAGAGTTATATACTTTCAATATAACATTCATTTTTTTTTTCATTCACGTTTTTGAAGAAAACCAGCCATCATACGTGGGGGGATGTCGTTGAATAAAATATTTTTCTACGGAACACTAGTAAAAACATTTATGTTTTCTTGGAAGAGGACAAATCAAAATACCTGCACAAACCTATTTTCAAGAGGAAAGTTTTCACATGCCAAATTTAAACCTACCACAAGGAAGAATTTCAAATTTTCTTCTTTTACATTAAACATTTTCGCTATACATCAAAATATACTCTACCTACATTTATTTGTATGAAGGTTCAACAATCGAAAACGTTTCTTCGATGACATTATCATCTCTGTTTCAGAGCGTAACCTTGAGGTTACTTCACTTCACACGTTGCAATGATAATCCATAGTTTAAAGAATTACATTCTGCTGAGGATCGCATTTTTAAAGGAAAAGCTTTTCATAAATGGATTGTAATAAATAATATTTGAACAATGTTCTAGAACAAATAGTTCCAGTGACGAACACCCCATCCAAAGAAATCTTTCATTTTTGGTCCCCATCAAACGTAATTTTGGATTCCCTTAGTTACAATCACGACAGAAGGCAATGTCATCATTTTGTAATGATGCTTGAATAATCATGCGCCTTTTAGCATTTAGAAACACATATTTTCAGGCTTTGATTAATTATTAAATGGAACAGAAATGGAAAATTAATGAATCGGTAGCATTATATATTAGGAAAAACAAATCGAGAACCTTTTTCGATTCAATAGATTACTTTTAATGAACCATGAACCAAATGAACCATGTTGCATAATTTTTACTTAACAAGTATATAAGCTTTGTCTATAGAAATGAACAGATGTCTATTATTTATAATAATTAAATACATGATGTTTAGAAATGCCTTTGAATACTAGCAATAAATTATACACAGATTAAATAAAATTTTAATACACGTAAATTTATATTAACAAACTCATTATTTCTACAAGGAAGGAAATTAGCTGTAAAAGGATGAAAACTATAACCGCCTTCTTTAAGAATTCTTCAA
Organism: Argiope argentata; assembly: GCA_026289955.1. Classification (NCBI taxonomy): domain Eukaryota; kingdom Metazoa; phylum Arthropoda; class Arachnida; order Araneae; family Araneidae; genus Argiope; species Argiope argentata. Next base: position 616,770 of record JAOUZG010015456.1, on the reverse strand, counting down.
TTGTTAAAGTAATTCATATTTCACAGCACCAACTTTATAAACTAAATTTACATTATAATCCTTCCGATGTAACTTTTTCCATTGATATTTTTAGCAGTAACATAAAGATTAAATTGAAATCTGCTCTGTATAATTCAATGTATCATGTCAGAACATCATTTCTTGAACGGCCAAGCACCACGTGTCTCGTGCGAGCTAAATTATATATTTATCCAATTTAATTGTTTTTTAAATTAGTAACTTTAGTATTGCAAACGATCCAAAAAACTTTGTCTTGCATTTATTGCTTAAAAAAATATCCCATTTCCTATTTATTTCATTTCGTATAATCGCGTGCTCAAAACGACATTGTTCTCGGTTTTATTTGCTGTGGTAATTAACTTATTTTTATAAATCAGAGCTCTTGTTAATGCAATGGCAACGCGTTATTAAAAGCTGATTTTTTAAAATGCTAATGCAGATAATTAAATTTTTATTTTTCACCAACGGATTTTTGTTGACGCCACAAACTTCATTCCCACAACAATATCATGCTCTGACATGATAAAAAAGGCAAACAAAAAAAACCCTTAAGAATTGTTAGAACAAAGATATGAAAATATATTTACTGTCAGAAAAATCTTCAAATCATGTTATTACATTATGTGTAAACTTCTGTAGCATTTATGTTTTAGGGGAAAAAATGTTTTTATATACAATATTATGATCATATACTGAAAATAAGAAAGAATTTCTTAAACCATAAAACGGTTTGAAATAAGTGCATAACTGAGAGATATTCAAATGAATATTTTTTCCACTATTTATTTCGTTATATACAAATTCGTAGTTTTTTGTAGTCGAATTCATAGTTTTACGTGGTATAATGTAACAAGATAATTTTTTTAACTCCATCCGATATCAGTAATATAATAGCATAAAAAGTCAATAATCTAGACTGACGATCAGATCGTTAAATTCAGAATGATGTTGTTCAGATATTTCAGAATGATACTGTTGTTTGAGATTCATTACGTCACACTTTAAAAAGAGCACATACATATTTAATAATCACAAATTGAAGCATTGTCATATTAATTTAAATCTCTTCCAGTTTACTTAAATAATTCGATTGTCATTCAACCCTTGCTATGTTCCAGCCATGTTCCGAAATCAACTTCTCTCACGTCAATTTTTATTCATAATTCATACATTTTATTCAAAAATTAATTCATTGTTAGGCATAAAATTAAGTCATAATTCTGAAATCAATTCATAAATTCAATATATTTTCGAAGTCAATTTTTGATTGCACTTTTACTCATCATATTTTTCTGTTATGAGATGAATAAGTGATCTTTATTTCACGTCGGTGGTTTAATCTTATGTTAATCTTATTTCACCTTAACGAAACCAAAAAAAATCAAACCATACATCTAAAAAGAGCTTAAAATTTTTGTATAACTTAAGTTTGGTTTTAAAATTATTTTCCCTAGCATTTTTATAAAATGTACAACAAATAAATATAGGAAAATCTCTTAAATTTCCTATGTTTTACTGTTTAAAAAAGTTTCAATGAAAACTGCGAAAAAAATCATCTTAAAAAAACTAAAAACTAAAAAATAAATTTTGCTAAATATTCAATAAAATTTAAATATAATCAAAAATCCAATTTTTAAAATATATTTTAATTAAAAAATATCTTAATGTCACATCAAATAATTTTCAAAAATATTATTTGATTAGAAATTATTAACTAAAAGTATTTAATATTACAGGAAGAAACAAGTAATATGTTCTTAGATGTAAGTTTTTTTTAGTGAGAAAGTATTTCTCGAAATCCGTGGTTATAAGAAAAGCTTCGAATATTTTAGGGGAAATAATGGCTACATATTATCCAATAACAACGATGGAGCAAACCATTCAAAAAATGAAAAGAAAGCGAATTGAATAGCGTATTGTGGCTGCTCTGATCGAAAAGCCAAAAGATTGCCAATAAAATGCCAGAACATCAGTTCATACATCAAATCAAAAACATTATATTTACAGTATTTTCGAAGCTATTTGTCTCAGCAGAAAGTTTTGTTTTAAATTGAAACTATTTCTTCGAAAAGAGACTATTTGAATTACATTTTAGTTTAAATCAAATATTTCTTCGTCTATGATTCAGTTTCAACATTATATCTTAGGAATTTTGTTTTTCAGTTCAGTTTACCTTGTACGTAAAAGAAAAAAAGATATTAAATTGGATATATGTTATACAGTGAGCAGTGTATTTAAAATTCAGATGTGTATAAAATAAAGTTGAGAATTTATTGCTTTAAGTAGAGAATTTACTGCGATGGTTGAGAATTTACTGCTTTAGTACATTCCAATCAATTGATGGGATGCGTTCTTCAATTAAAAAAGAAAGAGGCTGGAAGTTATAAAAAATGAGCTTTCTTCGGGTAGAAAAATTGAAATGCCACTACTCTTATAACTAATCTCCGATTAGACACATTGCTACTATAGTAAAAAACCTATTTTCTGTTTGGGATGTCTTATACTTATCTTTATTTTCATTAGATTCTTTTTTTCAATATCTAAAAAAAAATATCATGAAGACTGAAAACGAAGAATAAGCAATGAAAGAATTATAATTTTAAAAAATTTATTTTTTTTAATTTTTTAGATGTAAGTCCAGAAAAAGAAATTGTGGATTTCTGTATACGTATGGAAGTGCAGCGCTAGAAAAAAACAGTAGCCTACTATGGTAAATGAACCGTTTTCAACAATAACAATGCATTTAAAACCCAAAATATATTGAAAATATAACAAAATATTTAGAGGTTCAAATGGATTGAAACTACCAAAAATATGAAAAATAATCGTAAAGAGGAATAATTCTGAATATGTTTCTAATAAATTGTTTCAAATTTGTTGTACTCAAATTATGGATTAAATAGATAATGTAACGTCATTCGATCGTCTGATGCGTAACTCAACAACCGAGAAACTGAATGCCTCGATCACTTTTTAAATGCAACGAAAGGAAACGGAAAACTTGTCAAAAGATAGTTGTAGATCTTTCAAAATATATTCACAAAACGAATCCGATTTGTCAACGAGCTATTCCGACTTTCGGCCATTAATGCTAGGGACTCTTTCCACGAATGAACATTCATTAAAATATATTTTGATAATAATACTTGAAATTGTTTAAGTATTTGATTTCAGGCAACAAAAGTATTGGTAAAAAATGTTAAAGGTCTCCCGCTTTTTTAATATGAATTGAATACTGATGATTAGATTTTGATGATGAATTTTTTATTTGAGATCGTAGTTTAGTAAATATTCATATTTAATTAATTTAAATGTAAAACTTTTCGCTATTTATGCAAAACTACCTTCTGAATTGAACTGAAATAAATTCGAATTTCTTAAAATAGAGAAAATTTAGGAAGTTAGGAATTTTTTTATTTCAGTTACTTTTTATCAAACAATTACAATTGTTGCTGTTTTCTCGTGTTCCGGTTTACAATGGAAGGAGGGGTGCTCTAGCTTCAGAGGATATGGACCCCTGAGCACTCGAGGGTGGAAATCTTCTAGCTCACATACGTCACAAACTCTTCTAACGGGGCGGACTTCATTCAAGCATTTCATTCATTCATCAACAGATTTAGATCTAAAATAGAGAACGATCACCTCTTACCCAGAATCCTCAGGGATGTTACTCTCCGCATTAAAAACTTTGCAACCACGCCAGATGTAACGTTCATCACACAAGAAGAGTCTTTGGCTAATAGGTTCGAACTCTTACATCAATAATGCGGATCCAAGGTCCTAAAAACTAGGCTATCGTTGCCTAACAATTATAATTACTATAAATAATTTATCAAAAAAATATACAAGCATTGAATTTTCCGAGCCAATTGAGGATTCAAAGCCATTCGTGCCAACACAAAATGCGTGAATTTTCTACGCCAGTTGAGGTAACGCAATACAGATTAGAAATTTCTAATTTACTATTTAAAGAGAATGTAAGCTAATATTAGGAAATGAAGAAAAATAAAATGAAGTTAAAGAAAGTTGCAGTAAGTCCAAATAATATATTCAAAGGTATAGGAGCAGAAATAGTAAAACTGTCAAATTTAACGAGGTTTTATTAGAAATTTGAATGTTGCATGCTCAAATAATTAAAAAAATCCAATTTTCAATTAAAAATTGAAAAGGGGTTTTCAAAGTGAAATTAATTTTATTTATTAAATTCTGTTTCTAATATAGATTTGTTGAACCCAGATTTTTGCTTCGTTTTTGGAACCAATTTTATATATTGGAATTGAAGTATATATAATTTTATACATACTTCGCTATTAAAACCAATGATTTGGGCTTAAATCTGTCTATTTCAAAAATTTATTCATAGTCTGTCTGAGCGTCTTAGCAATCTTTATTTTCATTCAAATGCTTGTTAGATTTAAAAAGTAGAGTTTGTTATTGCATTCAGTGTAAATAGAAAACATATATTCTTTGCACTAAATTCAGCGAAAAGCAAATTCGTTTTCTATGATTTGTTACTTGTTTTTGAATAATTTTGCCTTCTGGGTCAGAATATAAAAGCAGTTTTTATTGTCATGTAAGCTTTTTAAGTTTCCTCGTTGCCTGAAAAGTCATACAAGGGGAAATATAAGAAAGTGGAAATAAAAGGAAAAAACTTTAAAATGCGTTCTATACTAATAATTCGATGCATGCACAGGCTACGCAGTTACTGGAAGATAAATTTCAGGAACAGCGTATTCGGGTTTTTTTTCAATCAGCCATCATGTTTCTTCGCATATAATGGTGCATTCAAGACATTCAAATCTTGATGGAATCATTCGCTTTCCTCACCAAGACTGCGTTAAACATTTTCGAGAAGTCAAAAAGATGGCCCTGCAAAAACTTTAACTTGATGCTCATATTGCAACAAGTATTTTGAAGCTCTCCAAATGTTTCTGGACAATTTTGGAGTAATTTTGTATTCGTGTATTCCAGAAAAATATTTGTCAAATTTTTAAATGGACAATCTGCTTTTACATATAAGCACATTTATTGAATTTATTTAAGTGTGCATTATTGTTGATAAATTAAAATAATAAATTTTAACATAAAATCAGAAGAAATATTCAAAATCGAACAATATTTATTCTTTCATTTAGCATTATATTTTTCTTCCAAATGGACAATTTCTTTTATCAGCAATTATTTTTCACATAACAGTTTCCAAATATAAAATAAAAGCTTTAATTCTCCAATAGTCTATTTTCATAAAAAAAAGAATTAAATTCTTAAACAGGATGTTAAAAATAGCTCATTAATTTCTAGTAACGCTTAACTGGTTTGAGCATAAAGTGTTTGAGTTTCCACTTAATTTGCTCTAATGATTCACCTCATTCTCAACTCATTATTTCTCGAATAATTTTTCGTCCCATCTCAATCTATGCCAAAAGCAAACTATCCGCTAATAGAAAATCTTCCTTCAATTCTGTCATCATAAGGAACTTAACTCAAGTTGGAGGACATGCAATATGAAACCACAAAAGGCCCTCGATTTTGATTAATGAGCTCTTGAAAGCCCTTTTAAAGCTGAAGCAAACAAGTGAACGGCTCGTGAGCGATCTATTCGAAGGTATCGCTTTGTTTAAAATGTGGCGATAGTATGGGCTGAAAATTAACATTGGGAATTTGTTATTTTAGGGCTAATTATTTATTGATAATTACTGTTTCTATTTTAACATGAAGAAATTTTTTGCAAAATAACTTGTTTATTTCCTTTTAAATGCATTATTTTTTACTGGTGGTGACTGTTTTTATTTTAACATAAAGAAAATTTTTGCAAAAAAAAGCTAATTTTTTTAATACTACTTTTTGCTGATAATGACTGTTTTTCTTTTAACATGAAGAGCATTTTTGAAAAACAACTTATTTATTTCCTTCTAAATGCTATCAAAAATTTATAGCTACTCTATGAATTCTTTCCCGAATCTTTTAACAGAAGGGGGAACAAAAAATTTGTATCATTGAAGTATGTGAAATTATTCATATTCCTATGTTTGTTATTCTTCTGATCTATTTTGAATCACTAAGCTCCCATATTTTTTAAAGAGATTTCAAGATACATTATATGTTATATTTTCAGAAAGAATAAATCGATAATTAATATTTGGAACATATTCTTTCAAATATTTCTATCACTATTTTAAGGCATTTAAAATAGCATGAATGTCATGATAAACGAAAAAAAATTATGTGCATTACTTTTCATCAATCAATTCAAAAAGATATGCATCTTTTGGAATCAAATGATGCAAATCTTCCGTTTTTTAATTTATCGAATCGTTTTTTAGTTTACTGAATTAAAATAATTTATAAGGTTCTGAACATGTCTTAATTCTAAATTAGGAATTCATTTAAATCAGACTTCGCAAATTATTTGAAATATTAAATTTAATTGATTTGAAATAAATTTATAGCAAATTACTTATAGTAAATTCCTACTTTTTAAGTTTTCAGATAGGAAAAAATAATTTAATTGAATTATAAATCCTGAAGAAAATCATTTTACTTTTTTTTCTTTATAACAAATGAAACAGAAAGAAGATTACTGCTTTCATTATTTTACCGACGATTTTGCATAATATTATTATCAAGGGAATTGATTTGATGATATTTAAAATTATAAACCTGTTTATAGTTTTTCCTTGAGCTTGTATTGTAAAGTATTCACAAATTTTCGTCGGAGAGATAATTCTGGGGTTAATTTTTCTATATCATATATAACATTCATATTCATCTTTAATACAAGCAAATTTTTTAAAATTTGTTTTCATAATTTTTGAATGAATAAAAAGAGAATTTTCAAAGCAATTATATTTTTAAAAAGTAAATTTTGAGAATTCCCAGCTTATTATCTAGAAGTTTTTTTCTTCATTTTAGTGTTCTTGTTAATTGCATGTTAATTGGCAATCTTTAAAATAAAAACATTTTGAAAAAAAATAATAATTGTTCTTCATAAAGAGCATGTGATCAATGAAGTGGCCCACGAGTGCTTTATGAATAGATTTTAGTTTTATGTTTAAAAAAAAAGAAAGAAAGCTGCTTAATTACATCAATATTTTTTGTTAAAAAAAGAAACTTGATTTAAAAAACAATTATTTTTAATTCTATTACGAGCTTTCCATATCAATTATCTGAAAAGATAATCTTATTAATTATTTCTCCTTAATTGTACTTCTTTTAAACGCGTTCATTCATTTTGGGTCAAGCTGAGGGGTTATTCAGGAGACCATTTAGTGCAATAGGTACTTGTTCAAAAATTTTATTTATATATTGCTGCTGGTGTTGCTACTAATCATAGATGATGTAGCTTTGTTAGTTATCTCCATGAATCCAAAAATCACCCAAATTTCGATGAATAAAATCCGGCTCTTTAGTACGTCCTTTTTCAGTTTAAAAAAAAGGAGAAGCTTGTTTTCGTCTGATGAGCTAGAGCATCGAAGGGAGAAGATTGATTTAGCCCTGAGAGCCTGCCCGCTTTAGCTTCAAAGTGAGATCTTTAGATCTGCAAGTCTCAAGTGAGTATACACTTCTGATTATTTAGCCCCCAGGATACGATGAGGTAGCAGAGCAATACTCTGGTATGTAGTTTTTAGATATATATGAAGTATGTAGTTTTTAGATATATATATTTGAATTAAAGCAACTATGTTGAAATTTTTCCCTTGATTAAGATCCGTATGGAAATTGTTGACAATATATCTTCATGTTTCTAAGAGTATCTACTAAAATGCTTAGTTAAATAAGAATTATTTGAATAAAGGTATGCTAAAATAATTGCCTTATGTCTACTTTTCTAGTAATTAATAAAACCAAAAATGCAACACATCAAATATTAATGTACACAAATCTTTAATTATTTACTTATTTCTATTTATTATTACCTTATTTCTATTTTTACCTTATTCAAATTAAAAACCAACAATTTTATCTTTTGTATTTTCAGCATTTATGTATTCTTTAACTGATTATTGAACAGATTATATTACCATTTTGCAATAAAGTGATGTGACATAAAACATTTTTCTTTCAATCACTTCTATTTTCTAGCTCAATTAAATAAAAAGGATAAAATCATATGCGGCATATTAAAGAAATCAAAAGACAAAAATCAAACCTTGATTTGGAGGAACAAACCTTCTCATGTAATTACAGACTCCACAGAATCCAAAACATTGGGTGGGTGAATAAACCGAAAAATGCCGGAGCAGAATTGATCCCTCAACAAGTTTCCGCCTCCGGAGAAGAATGATCGCTCAGGTGGATTTTCTAGTCAACGAATGAAGTCTTCGCTATTGTGGGACAAGACAATTTTGATCGGAAAAATCCACTTACGCCTGAAAAATTCTATTCGGCCGAAGAAGATTTTGCATTTTGAAATAGCATTATCTTGTTTATATTAGCTTCCACTGACCTTCGTGTCATGTTTTAGCGCTTAACAATAAGACTGATCACCGAAGCGTTTAGAGAGATATGTCCCACTCTTTTTAAAGTTCTTCAACTAAAATATTTTTGTTTTCAGAGCTTCCTTTTATTTTTAGAACTCTCTTACTATATTTTTTTCGACTTCTCACAGGCCATTCAGCTCTTACAGTGCATAGAATTTGTGGCAAATTCTCCCAAGGAAATTATTTTTTGTAACTAGGAATTATTTTAAAAAACCACCGGTGAGAATCTTTTAACATAAAATGAAAAAAAAAAGTGTCTGTTGACTGCATCTTCCTTTTACATACTGAATAAATAAAATACAGATGGCTATCAAATTAAAGGAAACACCTGTGGATAAAAGTGGTCTTTTAAAAAATTCGTTTCAAAAGCATCAAAATGTAATCTTGTTACCAGTAATTTTTATTACAATAGTATCATGATAATAAGAGGTTACTTGTTTGTATATGTCTTGGAATTTTGTAAAAAGTGTAAAATGTTAAGTCTCGCAGATTTTAGAAGAGACTCCATTGTAGGAGCCCGAGTAGGTGGGTCATTTGTGACCAAAAAATCCCAGATTTTAGGAGTATATAGATAATAAAACTTGATTGCTTCAGAAAGATTTACTGGAAAAGGACAAAATCAGGAGCCCATAAAAACATTCGACTTACAAAATATAAATTTGGAAGACCCTAGTGTGCATGCAATAACTTCACTTCTTTAAAGCAGGGTCAACATCAAAATATTTGCTATAATTGATACCATAAAAAAGCGCAAAACTCAGTTTCTTCAAATGGACCACAAAGTGATACAATGTTCAATTTTTTACTTTATGAATGATGCAACTATTCGCAATTAAATTCTAAACAAGTGATAGTAGTCTTCATCTCATATTTTGCAAGTATTGTGTTATTCCCCCTCCCATATATAAAATTATGGACCTCGAATGTCTTACGAGACATTGGTGAACAATAAAAACGATTCTTGGATTAAATCTATTTTAATGAATCTGCCATTCTCATGTCTATTTCGAATATCGACCGAAGTACCCAAACTAGGCATGGGGCAACACTTTTAATGTCCGATCTCAATGATTTAAACCCTTATGGTTATGAGTTGTAGTGTTTGCGCTCATGATGGGTAGATTTATTGAAAATTTGATAACACTCAACCTCTTAGATGCTTAAATTCTGTACGAAAATGTTTTATTATACAGTTTAGTGCAAGTGTGCAACATATTATAAACATAAAATATGGTCATTTATCTTACCTAATAAGTTAAATTTCATATATTACTTTGACAATTCATTCTAGTGTTTAAAATTGTTCATGTCCATTCTAAGAAAGTATGCCTCTGGGTGTAAAGACTCGTTTTCAGAAAAGAAAAAAATCTAAATTTCAAGATGTCATGAGTACATCTATTTTCTTGTCTACGAAGTAATTCCGATAATGAAAGAGCTTTGACTCGAAGGCGACAAGCTACAACTAACAAAGAACCTCAGCAGAAACTACACAGTCTTTCAATGAAAGTATAAAAATTGTGAAAATATTTGAAGATCCACACGTTTGTACACATACGATTGAGTCAGAAGAAAGCGGTGAAAAAGAAAATAACAAATGAGTTGAAGTGCATCTAAATGATTCAGGGCTCATGATTAAGCATTAAGACTGATAACTTCTAAATGTTTTGTGGTAAAAACAGTCAAACCAGTCGACACAAAAGATATTTTGCTAAGAATGCTGATCGAAGATCATTTTATACCACTTACCACTTTTTTTAAAAACGAAATTTCATTGCAAGTGAAATGCAACTTCACAGGTGATTAATTTATTCAAAAATGCAAGACTCGGTATTTTGTTCTTGCTGTGCATTATTTTCCAGAGGAAAAGGAAAATCTACACGATTTATATGTGTCTAAAATAAATGGAGAAAGTTATCAATTGTAATGCAAGATCATGAGCGTTCTATCTGTCATTTATTGCTTTCAAAGAGATACTGAAACAAATCAAGTTAATGTGATTAAGGAAATGGAACGATTTAAATTAATATTTCAATAAACTGTAGATGTGATTCTATTTTTAGAATGTAATGATCTTTCACTTCGAGGGAATCATAAAATAATGAGAAGGTTTAAAAACGGAAATTTTCAAAGTTTCTTGAAGTATTAATTAATTACAAATCTGTGCTTCTGCATCATATAAATAAAATGAAGAATTCCAAAAATAGAATAGTACAGGATTGTAATAAATACCCCACAAATTAGGAAATTTAATTCTTAAGAAAGTTAAAAACGATGCATGAGTAATCACGTAATATAGTAATTAAATGGATTCCACTTCTGATATTTCTCATTTAAAAAAACGAGCTTTAGTCTCTATCAACGCAATAGGTGTTGAGCATTATAAAAAGATTTAAATAATGCTCAACACCTATTGCGATATACATTAATTCATAATTCTAATTATTTATTTCTAAATGTATTAATTTTGTTACAACTTTTCTTTATATTGCCAGTAATTATAATAAATGCTGAGCATTCTTTCAGAAAATTAAAACTGATAAAGAATTTCTTCGATCAGGCATGCGCTTAATGCATGTTTTTTTACAAAATGCATTCGCTTAAATGCAATTGCTAGGCTAAGCCTCAAAAAAGAAATTGCAAAAAAACTGTAATTTTCCTGAAATAATTAATAGCAAAATCAAAATCATGCGTTAAATAAACATGCAATAGTCATATGTGTTTGTACTTGTATTTTTTTTCGACTTTCCAAAAAATGTAGGGTTTTAATTACTTTCTTGCACCCGGACTCCATCACAGGGAAGGCCGACTCTGTTTGCAGGACACTTCCAAAAGCATATGATCGTGATTGTCTCCATCCAACAGTAAAAAGTAATCGTGGGTCTGTAATGGTATGGGCAGACATCTCTTGATTTTTTGGTCGAACAAATTCAACACTAAAAGGGAGCAGGGGTGCCCACAAGCATGTTTTGATGTCCCATATTGCGACATCATACGAAAATTGGGGGGGAGGATTTTGAAAAAAAAAAACAGGGGAAAAGGGGGGGGGGATTTTCTCATTATGCATATGCAGTTTTTAACTGAATAGAATCAATCTGCACACTTATATGTGTGTTGTCTCGTAAATTTGTAAGCACTAAATTAAAATGCAATGGATTGTTCAAAGTTGGACGACAAGACTGTTGTTGTTTGTGAGGTTCTGCTTACATTACACTATCCTGTGGTCACGTCACGTGCTGCAGAGATTATAGTTCACTGTTTCGCCGCTACGCCCTGTGACGCTCCACTCCCGCTTGTCTTCGTCTAGCTAGTCGACGTGTTTTGATTTTGTGAAGTTTTGTGGGTAGCGAGTAATTTATCTAGTAAACTACAATCATCTAGTTTTTTTTTCAATCCTACATAGAAGCAGGTAATTTACGTTAGAGTTTATATCATTTTTCTATATATATTTGTGATGGACTACAACTCACTGATATTTTACTAAAAACTAAAAATGCCCCGTCAACTTAAAAGAACTTTTAAGTATAAATGCTTAGAACTTATGTGTAATACAGTTCATGGATGTGATAAGTGGGCAGAACACTGCAAAAAGAAACATTTGTACAAATTGAGAAATAATCTATATATTAAATACAAGATTGTAGAAACCAAAGATGGAGATGGGCCATGGGTGCCGTACCGTGAAAGCTCTACAGGAACGGAAAAAGGGTAAGTTGTGGTATGCCAAATGTTATTAACCTGTTGAGGAGTGAGCGCGAGATTGTGTGATTGTGCTTACATATTTAAAAAAATTGTTGATAGCTCAGTTAAAATACATCATCACGTCTCCTCATTGAATACTCATTGATTAATTAAAAAGGAAACTCCACTCAGAAAACACACCACCGCTTCCGAATAATCAACTCTTTATTGACAAGAGGGCGCTCGCAACCAGAAGTAATTCACTCTACTGAACATTCCGCCGCACACACAGGAATTACAATAAAATATTAAACATTACATTGTTAAATAATACAAACTAATAACATGGTTATTTTCAAAACAATACACAAGAATTAATCATCTTTCAATAGGCAATAAACATACTTTTGATATAGGTCTTTTAAAAATACCGTTTTGGGTTTTTATACTTAATCAGAAATGGACCTGTAAAATCTACTCCAGTCCAGTTAAAGGAGTAATTAGCTGTAATTCTTACCGTTCCATACGTCACAGAGTTTAGTTCGTAAGTTTTCACAGGCTCCTCCTCCATTTCTTTCCATAGAATGAGCTTTAACTTCCTTTGGCTGGGGTGGATCCAGATCATTCTGTACATTTCTTTATGTCCGCTGTGAAGGCATATACATATGTACGTAACCTAACTATGATGGAAAATAAATCCCTCTGCACTATTATTCCTCCATTATATTGAATTGAGTTGAGCGTTTTTCCACCAGTAGTCAAGGTAGACGCATTAAATACCACACGTAGTTTAGTTGTAGTTTTTTCAGGCCTATACTTGCCATGATGAGGCATATAATAGTCCCTTCAGGCTCAAACTTTCATCTTGTATCTCGCTCATGTGGCCTAACTTCTCATACTCCTTCAGAAAGTCAGAATAAAATTTCTTATATTTTTGGTCTCTAGACAGGCGAGTCCACAGCGACTCGAGTCGTTTTTGGGCAATATCCTTTGAATTCCCTAGACATGACCAGTGCTCTTTAAATGGCACCGCAACAGTTTATTTTTCGGTCTCATCTCTTCTATGCGTTCGCGCATAATGCTCCTCACAAATAGCATTCTCTTTACTTTTAGGTATTTTGTTATCTTTTTCCTCAATCTCCCAAAATTTTATTAAGTTTGAATTTTATTCTTCTGCCTTAGATATTAAACCGCAATAAAAATATAAAAGTTAGAATTTAATTAGTTAGAATTTAATTTATCTGAAATCGAAACCCTACTTGCTACAATTTACCCAAATACGGAGTCCTGCATCGTCAAATTCTCATTTTTGGCATTTAATTTTCTCGGCTTTATTATATCATAAAAGTATTAAGCTCCAATTAAAATATCTATTTTTTCGGACTATTAAAATCGGGATCCGCAAGCTCAATGGATTCTGGAATCTTTACACGCGTACAAATCCTCTTATTTGGTATTAAATCCGTTATTTTTGAAACCACTAACATCGAAATATTTCTTTCGAAATCTTTTATATTTTTATTAGCCACAGTTACTGTAACTCTGCGATTAACTACTAGCGAGGCATTATTAATACAATTTATTTTTTTCACTTTTAATTTGAAGCCTCTGCAAACAATCCTGACTCATGAGAGTACGCTGTGAGCCGTTATCCAAAAGGCAACTCACTTCCTGCCATTGAGAACATCTATTTTTTATTAAACATCTTACAGTAGACAAAACTACATTTTTATTTACGATTCGATTAGTCGCAACGAAAGGCGAACTCCACTCATTGGGGGTAGCAGAAATTGGATCAAAATGGTTTCCCCCCGATTGCGAATTATTTATGACTTCTGCCGTTTCTACATTCGTAGACGAAACCTTTTTTGCTTCTTTCGGAAAAAGAATTAATTTGTTGTGAGCTTTGCCGCAGAAACAATTCCTATACGAACACTTTTTAACGCTACAATTAGGCGATAAGCATTTAAAGCATAAGTTTTTATTTTTTACTACCTCTACGCGCTCAAGAACCGAAAAGTCTCTTAAATTGAGGACAAGCATATAACCGATGATTCTCATTTTTTGACATAAATCCCATTTTTTTATTTTTCCCTTCACTGAAGAGAGTATTATATAGAGTATTTACTCTAGATGCTGGTTTAAATTTACTGCTATAAGTTTGCCCTTTTCTCGTCTCATTTATGATTTTGCCTTTGGAAACAAAATACTGATCGCATTCCTTTCTTAACTCGAGAGGTGTAAGCCACTTTTGGTTTTGTCTAATATTGATATGAGTTGCTGTTTCTTTATCCAGCGTTTGGAATAATTTTTTCGAAACTATCAAATGTTTAAGAGTCTCGAAATCAGTTACACCTCTTAATTTTAAATAATATTCAAAACTCGTCATTAAGCGTGACGCGAATTGCACATGAGTTTCGTTATCAATAGAAGCATTTCTAAAATTCTCCAAAACCGCTTGCGCTGTTGGTTCGAATTCTTTTAATACAATTGATTTAACTTCGACATAATTATTTAAATCTTTCTCGGCAATATGAGTTAGGATATTAGACGCTCTGTCACCTAATAGAAAAATCTCTGCTTTAAACGTCTCCGGTACCTTCTTAGTACTAAATGCTCTCTCTAACGAAGTAAAAAAGAAACCCCAATCCTGAGATCTACTCGGTGGTTTAATACACAATATTCTCACAGACATTAATAAGTTATCGAGTGACTCTTCGGGTTCGGTTTTACACCATTGATAAACGGAAGTTAGAGTACTAATTTCATTAGCTCTTAATTGCGCCAATTGAAACTCTATTTTTGTTCTCTCTAACCTAAGACGCTCTAGTTCTATTTCACTATATCCTGATCGGATTTTTGGTTATTATTCCCTATTACTCTATATACAGCAACTTTAACAACTTCGTTGTCATTTTTGAACACATCACTTTCCTCAATTAAACTCCTTATTTCACTCTTTTTTATGCCTTCGGCAACAACCAAACCTATCTCCTCGGCAACGAGTTTTAATTCATCTTTTTTTAATTCTGCTAAACCCGTCATTTTAGATCATTCAAAAGAAATGTTATCACAATTTTATTCTAAACTCAAAACAAAACACACAAAATTAGCTCAATTAAAACTCAAAACAAAATTAACTTCGACTCGGGAAATTAATTATAACTCATCAAAAACGAAATTAATTTCTTCTCGCGAAATCAATTTTATCTCAGGAAACCAAATTAACTTCATCTCGGGAAATTAATTATTTATTAACTCAAAGGATAATATTGCTCATACCTCATTGCTGGAACTGCTCTCGAGACCAGTTACCCACTATAGAATTTTCGCACCAAGTTCGCCATCATTGACGATATCTCCTCTAATAAATCAGATTTAGTAGATGCATAGTCGTCTTGTCGACGTACCAAATGTTGATAGCTCAATTAAAATACATCAACACCTCTCCTTATTGAATACTCATTGATTAATTAAAAGGGAAACTCAACTCAGAAAACACACCACCGCTTCCGATGAATCTCAACTCTTTATTGACAAGAGGGCGCCCGCAACCAGAAGTAATTCACTTTACTGAACAACAGTTGTTCATGTTAGTAATCGGCTTACTAGCTACAGATTTGTACAATCATCTAAACCGTTATTCTTTTAGATCGAACTCTGGCGGAAGCTCTATTGCAAGTTTCAACATTCATCAAGAGAGTCCTTCAGCCAAGAACCCAGACAATTCTAATACAGTCAGTCAAGATGCAGGTGAGAGTATTGTGGAAAGTATCACATGTGACATTAAGTCTACGCATAACTCAGAAATGTCAAACTTAAAAAACGGAAAGGGCATCCCCGTACAAAATTCTCAACTTGACGAAGAAATGGAATTAGAAGTGTGTTCCGTGGCAAAACCTTTTATGGAAAGGGAAGTAGAAGGTAACCCTACCGATCCCATCTTTTTTGCTAATACGAAGTTGTCAACTGACGACATAAATGTAGCTCTTAATTTAGAAAATCAAGAATTGGAATCAATGAACTTTCCTACTACTAATGGAAGAAAGTTTAACTACTCCTGGAAGAAGCTTGTTCTGCTAAATAAAAGTGTAATCGTCAGGAAGGGGCTTATTTACAGCCAAGAAAGTGATTCTGCATTTTGTTTGCCGTCTGCTATTCGCTCTTCCTACCGAGAGATCGATTTGGGGAACCACAGGATATGGAGGATGGACAAATCATTTGGGAGATAGAGATATTGTCTTACATGAAAAATCTAAAAAATAACATATCAGCCGAAATCGCTAGAATCCAATGGATATCTCAAAAACGGATTGACTCAAGTCTGGTCGAGCAAACAGACAAAATAGTTCAACACAACCGTGAGGTAGTGTCAGTAATCATAGATTGCGAGAAATAGAAGCGAACAAATGCTTGGATTTCGAAATAAGAATTCTGTAAAAGGTAAACTTTTAGGACTGTTCAGAGTTCTAAGCAAGTATAATCCTGATGCAAGGGTTTATCTTGAGAAGATCGACAAAGCTAGAGCCAATAAGGTCAAACTAGGATCTAATTTTTTGAGTTATCGCAATATTTATGATCTTGTAAATATAATGAGTGAAATAGTGGTTTCAAAAATAACGCACAACATCAGCACCACCTAAGTGTATTCAATAATACTAGATTCAACTCAAGACGTCAGCAAAAAAGAATGCTCGGCTCTTTTGATTCGCCATGTAGAAGAAGAACAACTTGATTCACAAGGCTCTTCTAAGACAAATGTAAAAACTGTGGAACGGCTAGTTAAAGTTTTTACTTCCGTAGACACAACTGGCAAAAATCTTGCTAAAGAAGTACTCAACTGTTTGAGTTCACTAGGTCTTGATCCCAATAATATTGTGGGTCAAAGTATGGATGGAGCAGGCAATATGAGAGGTAAATACATTGGCCTAAAACGATTATACAAAAAGAGTATCCTAAAGTTTTTTACGTGTGGTGTTGCTCTCACCGATTCGCTTTGGTTGTAGAAAAACCGTTAGAAATGTGAAAACAAATGAGACATTTATTCCTATTCTTGGAAGAGTGTTACGTTTTCATGTCAGGGCACAGAAGACATCATGTTTTTATAAAAAACTTGGGAAAAGGAAACAAAACCCAAAGAAAGCAACAACTGAAGAGAGTACAAACAACCAAATGGTCAGGTCGAAATGATGTCCTGCAGACTGTGATAAACTGTTTTGACATAATAAAACAGACTTTTTCAGAGTTATGCTTTGACAGAGACTCAGGCAGTGACACAAAGGCATCGGCAAGTGGTTTGGTCAAAAAGCTTTTGGACTTTGACATAGTTTCTACCATGACTGTAGTCAAAACCATTTTCAAAATACTGTCACCTGTAACAAAGTGCTTACAATCTCAAGCTATTGACTAGGGTGTCGCCATTAAAATTATTGCTGCCTCAAAAAACAAATTGGCCGAGCTTCGAAGCGAAAAGGGATGGGAAACAGTAAAATCAGAAATTGCTGATTTTTGTGAAGAGCACAATGTAGTACAACCTATTCGCCGAAACAGAAAACGGAAAAGATTCATGGATGAAATGGCTGTGGACGAAACAATAGTGGAGCCATTAAAAAATTAAAATTGAAGTGTATTACCAAGTTTTAGATTCTCTGCAGCAGCAGATATCTGACAGGTTTCCAGAAAGAACCTTAGCTTTGGTTACACAAATGTCAGTATTTCGTCATGGGGGAATTTTGAGTGAAGCTGACCCAAAAAATTCGAGAAAGAAGGTAAAAATGGAAAAACTGTGTGAATTTTATGATTTAGATCAAGAAAAAATCATTGACGAGCTGGAAATATTTGTCATTGTCTACAAAGCTACCTACTCCAGCATCAACATAAATGATGTTGCTTTCCTGGGTGAGAAAACCCAAAATAACGATACGGCCAAGGCAGTCTCATCCCACCTTGATGATAGAACATCAGGAACTGACACTGACGATGAAGAAACTGATTACCAACAAATCGTACATCACTGATTAAAAAGGGACTTTATTAGACCATATAGGTGCCTCTTAAATCTCTCAGGGCTGCCGAACCTGCGTTTACTATACACGATTCTTCTGTCTCTTCCAGTCACCAGCTGTTCTGCAGAGAGGATTATCAGCAAGTTGAAAATAGTGAAAAATCGTCTGCGAAGCAGCCTAGGTGACGAGTGGCTCTGTAGCCTGATGATCCTGTGTAGTGAAGGTGGCATTTTAAAAGAAATCACCAATGAGGAAATATTGAATCGATTTGCTATTTCGACGGAGCACTGAAAAAACTACTGTTCAGAAAATCATTTGTATAATGTAAATATTAACTTATTAAAATTCATGGAATTATACGCAATTTTTTAGCCCGGAGAAATCCGTGAATTATACGGGAATTTTCATTTAAACCTAGATTATCCTTGAATTTTTTCGTGAGGGTCGAGGACTCCCTCTCCTTCTATTTTTTACCGTCTTTTATTCAGGTGTTCATGGAACTCGATACTTCGGAAATGTCACGAAAAAAAATACTTTCAAAGAAGTATATCTATTATAATAAAAATGGAGCTCGAAATGCGTTGCTAAGCGCAAAACTGGAGAACGGCTCGACCGATTCGGCTAATTTTTTGTTTAATAGTTTCGTTAAGACACGAGGATGGTTCTTATGGAAAGAAAAAATGAAAAAACTGCGAGGAAAATAGTTAAAACGACACTTTTCTAACTTTCCCGCCAAAAATCTGCATTTCCTTCCCCCACGCCAACTGAGTGAGATAGCAGGAAGTAATAAATTATGATTTGTTTAGAAAGAAATGCGCGAAGTCAGTTGGTTTTCATTCATAGATAACGGGATGTTTAAAAAAGAAACAAAATAGCTGCTTTTATTATTAGTCTGTATGAATATTTAATCTATGCCTGCTCAAAATAAAATTTTGGCACGGAAGAAAAAAAAAGAATAACAAAGTGAAAATAGGGTTTGTAGAAACAAAATTAGTGAAGAAAAAAAGGATAGAAAAAAAAAGAAAAGAAAAGAAGGATGTGTGTGTATCAATATTATTTCCTCTGTGTGCGGCATTTTCCGAGCTTTTTTTAAACTTTCGCATCTCTTAAAAACCAATTGTCTTTATTGTTTAGTGTGTTTACATTTATGAAAATTTGAATCTCATTATTCTATGAAAAGGTAGAATTTTAGACCTTTCCCTCCACCATTTAAGTAAAATATCAATTCCGGGATAATCATTGCTCGGATAGAAAGAGAAAGATGAATAGCACAATGAACAGAACATCTGAAGAAAATAATACTAAATAATACTCTAAATGAATTATATGATTATCAAAATTTGTTTGGTTTAAAAATATTTTGATGAAAAACCTGTTATGAGACACAGCTAAATAAAATATTATATGAAAATTTTAGCGAGCATTAATACTGGCGAACCGACTGGTCGCCAAGGGCGGCTAGTCTATATTAATAAAAATGCAACTCGAAATGCGTTGCTAAGCGCAAAACTGGAGAGCGGCTTGACCGATTCGGCTAATTTTTAAAAAATATTTTCTTTCAGACACGAGGATGGTTCTTATGGAGAGAAAAAAATTAAAAAACCGCGTGGAAAATAGTTAAAACGACACTTTTCTTATTTTCCCCCCAAATATCCTCCCCCCACACGAACTGAGTTAGATAGCAGGAAGCAATAAATTATGATTTGTTTAGAAAGAATTACGCGAAGTCAGTAGGTTTTCATTCATAGATAATGGAATGTTTAAAAAAAGAAAGAAAATAGTTGCTTTTATTATTAATCTATGACTGCTCAAAATAAAGTCTGGGCAGCGAAGAAAAAAAGTAATAACAAAGCGAAAAAAGGGTTTATAGAAAGAAAAGTAGTGAATAAAAAAAGATAGAAAAGAAGGGTGCGTGTGTCACCATTATTTCGTCTGTGCGAGGCATTTTCCGAGCCGTTTTTAAGCTTTTGCATCTCTTGAAAACCAATTGTGTCTTTATTTGTTTAGTGTGTTTACATTTATGAAAATTTGAATCTCATTATTCTTTAAAAACAGAATTTTAGACCTTTTCCCCCACCACTTAAGTAAAATATCAATTCCGGGACAATCATTGCTCGGATAGAAAGCGAAAGATGAGTAGTACAGTGAACAGATCATCTGAAAAAAATAATAATAAATAATACTATAAATGAATTATATGATTATCAAAATTTGTTTGGTTTAAAAATACTTTGGTGAAAAACCAGTTATGAGACACAGCTACATAAAATATTAGCGAGCATTAATACTGGCGAACCGACTGGTCGCTAAAGGCGGCTACTACTATATAAAATTAGAAATGCTTTATTGTTCCAATTGGTTAGGAAGGCAACAATATTCCCATACTATCCAAGAACTTAAGTATGGATGCCATTTTTGGGGGGGGATTCATGAGGATAATGCACATATCTATACAGACAGATTTCTCTAGTAATGGTTTAATGAACATGAGGATGATGCCAAACATCTGTCTTGACCCGCACAGTCACCCTTCCTCAATATAAGGGAACCATTGTGGACTATTTTAGAGTTTCAATACGGAATCGATATCCTCCATCGGCGATCACTCGCAGAACTTTCACAATGCTTCCAGAATGAATGGTACACTATTCCCCTAAACACTATTCATTACTTCAATAAATCGATTCCTAGGAGAATCCAAGCCGTATTAAATGCCAAAGGTAATCCTACTCATTACTAATGAAGGATTCTTTAGAAATTTAAGATGTTTCCAATATTTTGATAATTACCTGCATATCCGAGGGATCCGAGAGCTTACATTATTTCATAGAAAGCGTTTTGCTGGAAAATCATGCAATGGTTCGCAACTTTAGAGTAAAAAAAAAGATTAAATTGAAATCTGCTATGCCTATTTCAATGCACCATGTCAGAACATCATTTCTTGAACGGCCAAGCACCACGCGCTCGTGCAAGTGAAATTATAGTTTTAGTCATTTTAATCGTTTTATTGAATTAATCACTTTAGTACTGCAAACGATCCAAAAAACTTTGTCCAGCATTGATTGTTAACAAAAATATTACGTTTTCTATTTATTTCATTTCATATTATCAAGGGCTCAAAATGACATTTTTTCTAGGTTTTATGTGCTGTAGTCATTTACTTATTTTTTTTAAATCAGAGCTTTTGTAAATGGTAAAGTGTTACTAAAAGCCGATATTTTGAGATGCTCGTGGGGATAATAAAATTTTAATTTTTCGCCTACGGATTTTTGTTGATACCACAAAACCTCATCCCCAAAACAGCATCATGTTCTGACATGATTAAAAGAATAAATGAATGAGTGAATTAATGAAATGAATAATGAAAAATTGATTAAATGAAAATATTGAAATAAAACGAATTCTTTCCAGAGAGAGTTGTAACGTTATGAATTCCAACATTAATTTTTCCAACGTTTTATCCGTTTCACAGAACCTTCAAAATGTTATTCTTGGATATTAAGTTTTTGAACACTTCCGACATTCGTCTCGGGCTAATTTCCCTCCACAGTGCCTTGAATACACATAATGTAATTCCAACTACTCTGCACTTGTTCAGGCGAGCAATATTATTATTTAAATTCATATACATAGGTACAACCGTTTTAAGATAACTATTTACATTTAAAATCAATATCGAGACGTTATAAGCAATTTTTGACAAAACATTTAATTGCAGAATTAATAATTATGCCATTCTGAAATCAATGTATTCTAATTCTTCTGTGCTACAAAAAGGCAAATTTAATAAAAACAATATCAAAACTTTATTTTAATTTTGCCACATTAATACATTTCTTGCATGACGGATTTCAAATAACAGTTGGAATAAGACATTAAGCCTTTATATTTTATTATATGTATTGCTCATTATTTTTTTAACTAATTGTACCATTTCATTTCTTCTTTTATCCATCCAGATGTTCTATCATCTCCTCTGAATTCGCACTCTTTTCTCCAAAATGCCACCGAAATCTTAACAAATACCTTCTCGAAGCCGTTAAAAGGAATTTAACTGGAGCTCGAGGACATATAATGCGAAACCACCAAAGGTCCTCGATTTTGATTGATGAGCTCTTGAACGACCTTTTAACGCAACCGGTTCTTGAAAGACCTCTTCGGAGATGCCACTCACTTTGAAATGTGAAAGAGTCTTCATAACAGGGCTTATAAAAGGAATTTATTGATTCGAATCTTTGATTTATTGCTTTATAAAGGAGTTAAATTATTATTTTTTTGAGAAAGGAAAAATGTTATACTCCTGGTCTAGATTCTTGGCAAATACACTCCCGTCAGAAGTTCTTTTCAAAAGAATGTTGATATTTTTACGACCATTTTGCAGATTTATTCCAATTTCAATCTCAGAATCAATATCTACATGAAATAATACGAAACATATTTTTTATTCTCGTTGCTTTTTACGATGATTTTTTAACACAGGATTTTTAAAAAAATGGTTTATTATGAAACATCAGTTATTTCCAATATTCGTTAGATTGATCGATTCATTTTTATAAAAATACCTAAGAGCAAGTAGATGTTTCATACAACTAATTCTAATTAACATTACTAGAGAATTTTCGTCAAAAACCTAGATACCTTTTGCCATATTAAGTTAACCTTTTAAAATTTCGAACATCAGTTAAACTTAAAACTGAATGTAATTATTTTTATCTATAAGTATTTACTCTTTTTTATAACTCAATCTATTTATCATAACGTAGCACGTTTTTTCAATGATGTTATAAACTAACATATGATCAAATTATAAGTCAATTATAGAATGAAAACAGCATTTACTAACTGCAAATACAAATAATTTCTGATTAGATTTATCACGAATTTATAGAGAACCATATTTTATAATCGGTGAAGCAACTTATGAACTCAAAAGTAAACAACTATATCATTTCACCTTATTCTCTTTTTACTAGCCAAAAAAAGAGAAGATTTTTTTAACCGAACAAGTGAACAAAATATTAGTTTATCAGTATATGGATATTGTTTAATTCTATATTTATCGTTAAGAGTAGTTCCTTTTAAAGGGGTCATCAAATTACAATAATTATCCATTTCATCTTGTAGCCATTCGATCAAAATCGGTACGCCCAACTTTCATTTCAAATATTCCCTGGCGAAATGATACTATTTAAACTTTTGTTATCTATACTACTATTATAAATGTGAAAGTTTGGATGGATGGATGGATGATGCTAGTCAATCACGCTACCCAACGGATGAATAAAATTGGATGAAATTTTGCGCATAGTTAGATTATAGTCTAGAATAGAACATAGGCTATTATTTATTCCGATTAATTGAGTGATTAATTTTTAATTAATTAAAAATTAACTTTCTCGCCAAAATTCTTCACCGCCAAACGAGAAAGACTTCGATTTGCTTTTTTTCCGCACTCGAATGGGGTTAGGCTTAACATATTTTCGACCCATTATTTCAAACTATTTTGTTATTTTCTTTGTGTTTGATGCATTTAAAACCAAATATTATTAATTAATTGATTTTTCGGATTCATTATGAAGTACTTCTGAATTAAAATAAAACATAATAAAGGAAATTAAAAATTTCTATTCCGTATTGCTTATCTCTACTCTTGTGGAAAATTCACGCACGTTCATTGCTGTTTTGTTTCATTTCGGAGCAATTATTTTATTCTGATTAAAATCGTTTGCTTACTAATTTCATCAGAACAGAAAATAAAAAGAATCTGAAAACATCTGCTTGAGCTTTTTGAATCGTTTGTCTTTATTTCACCGTTTTTCATTTTAATATTACCTAACCTACAGAGAAAAATATTATATCCTTCTCTGTGATCTTACCATTCTAATGGAATTCTTTGGGATTTATTTTTCTTTTTGTGGATTTCCCAGCAGAAAGAAGTTTTCATCACTGAAAATTTCAGCAGTTTTTTTTATACAAGTTATTAAATCGTTTCCTGCTCATAAGAAAAATTAGTTGAACAGGGTAAGTGTATTTATTCTTTCCAATTTTTTCTTAAGCAAAGCATCAGTCTGTAATATTGAGGCTAATAAAAATAGACGTATTTATTTATTTATTTTTTTACCCTCGCTGTTCTTGCATTAAATAATTCTATTTTTCCTGTTCATTTCTCTTGATTTTTTCCTGCTGTACGTTATTCGTTTTGTCTACATTCATTATTTGCGATTAAATTTTTTTTCAGTGCCTTCCCTATAACTGCATTTATTGATTTTTTTTCTATATTTCCGTTAATTTGCTGCAGCGAACATCGAAACCTTATGATTGGAAATACTATTCTTGCTGTTCGTGCCAATACAAAAAAGTAGTATTATAAATAACGTGTAAATGGTAATTTAAAAATTGTAACGGCAAATAGTTAAAATTTCCAATCAATACTTGATTTTGACTTAAATAAATTTGATTACATGATCCTCTGTCATTAAATGAATTTACAAAACTAAATAACTTTCTATAACTGCTAAAATTATCAAGAGCTAAGGGATTCCTTGCTTATTACAATTATATATTTATTTTGCCTACTTCATAATTATCTCCTATCTCCTCCACCTCCTTGATTAGAACTATTTAAATAAACTCTTTGGGTTGTTGATATTACAGCGCCCATGCTGTAGATTCAAACCTCGCAAGGATTTAATTATATTTATTAGAAATGGCTTTACGGGCAATCTTGGATTTGCTTATTGATTCGGACATTCGTGAACGATTTTTGCTAGAGAAAACAGTGCGCATGTTGCAGACATTTTGATATGAAAAAAGTCTGGTTATCTCTGTTAAATCAAGGTCAGCAAAAGATTTCAAGAGCGAGCGGATTTTAAACATTATTTTCTTTATAAAAATAAATAAATGTTTTTATTTCTGTGTATTCTACAATTCTGCAAAGAAATAAATAATTTATTTCTTTCCATTGCAGCAGAAATTTGCTGTAACATTAAAGAAGTTTCGGAAGAGATGTTTTATTTCCTCAAAATTATGAGAGTGAGCAATCACTTTCATTTTTGTAATTTACTTCCAACCACACTATCTATATTTTATGCACGTAATATTTATTTTTATAATTATATCACACTTAAACGCAGCAATATCATAAAATGGAGGCATTTAAAAAATATTACATTGCGTCAAATTAAATCTTATTCGTAAATATATAAAAATAAATTATAACAAGTATATTTTCTTGTCAGAACATGATGTTTTTGAGATGTGGTTTTTGGCGTGAATAAAAATGCTTAGGCAATGAATTGAAATTTTATTATCTGCAAGAGCGTCTCAAAAAATCAGTTTTTAATAATGTGTTGCCATTGCATTTAAAAAAGCTCTGAAAAAAAATAAGTCAATGACTGCAGCAAAGAAAAAAAAACCCTAGAAAAATGCCATTTTGTGCACGTGAGTATATGAAATGAAATAAATAGTAAATGGGATATTTTTTTAACAATCAATGCGAGACAAAGTTTTTTTGGATCGTTTGCAATACTAAAGTGACTCATTCAATGAAACCCTTAAAATAAATAAAAATATAGTTTAACTTACCCGAACACGTAGTGCTTTAATGAGGGTCAATGGGATGAGGTTTTTGGTGTCAATAAAAATGTATGGGCAAGGAATTGAAATTTTAAATTTGAATTTTCTCCAAAATAGGCCTTAGAAGACTCAAAAATATTGGTAAATGGTTGCAATTTTGAAGTAAAGACATTTTTAATCTCCAATTTGCCCCTTTTTGTTGAGACGATTTTCTGTTTTTTTTAAAACTTTATGTAAGCTTTCTTCACACTTAAATGAAAAAAAAATCGTTGAAATTGTTTGATTAATCCATACTTTTGAAATATCCGCCACTTTCTTCAAACTATAAAAATCTTTCTAAAAGTAGATTTGATTATTTAATTAATAAAACGTTTTCAATGACTGGCCGTTCAAGAAATGATGTTCGGACATGTTATTGAAATATTCACAGCAGATTTCAATTTTTAGTATTTAATACT
This sequence comes from Argiope argentata, assembly GCA_026289955.1. Classification (NCBI taxonomy): domain Eukaryota; kingdom Metazoa; phylum Arthropoda; class Arachnida; order Araneae; family Araneidae; genus Argiope; species Argiope argentata. Next base: position 590,553 of record JAOUZG010015456.1, on the reverse strand, counting down.
GAAACCTACTCACCATGGAAAAATAAACCTTATCTTCATCTCTCTCTCTGGACCCTGTTCACTCATATGTGGTTGTGCCTCACTCCACAGCCTGCGGTATAAAAAAGCTTTTTAGAGGCTTTTTATCTCTATGGGCCCGCGATCACGCCGTTGGGATTTCTATTCGGAGAGTTTTATTAGATTTTTTAAGCAGCACTAGAGGGCTGCTGAAGACCCTGTTAAGTTTGGAGTATTCCTCACAGTGTTGAACTTCACTATACGTTTTTAATTCTGAGGATATTTTTTATTTGTTTTGCTTGACCAGGGTTATTTAAAATAGTAATCAATTGCACGTACTTCGCTCTTTCGAGAGAACTGGGCATTTAAAAGATCATGAATTAATTTGCTCTGAGTTTTTGTTTATGTTACGACTGAGTGGAGATAGGATGGAATGCTTTTTGGTTTATGTAGGGGAAATTTATTTGTCTGCAGTTTTGGGATCGCTACTTCGTATTTTTAGTATGTTTTTGATCACTTCTATTTTATTTTCCCCTTATGAAAAGAGTGAAATGTTTAGCAGTCAGATTGTATGGAATTTTACCTTCAGATGCGAGCTGGCATTGGTTTCTGTTCTGCGTTTCTAGATTCCATAGATTTAGTGGCATCAATGAACGGGTTTCTGAGCGGTGCGTGCATGAATTAAATGATTCCGGTGCTTATTACTTTGGGGTTTTTTTCCATTAGGGAAAGTGCGTTCAGATTTCTGTTGCTGAGGATGAGAGTGAAATATTATATAATATTTGTACCTTTGTTCCATTTTCTTGAGTATAGTTACATTTTAAGTGTTCTGCTTATTTCATCATTTCTATTAACGTTATAATATTTATATTAATACGTTATAATCTTTATATTAATCTTAATCTTAATCTTATTATTAAGTGATAGAATATTACAAACGCTACTTGTGAAATTAAGGTCATTATATTAATATGACTTCACATAATTTTTTGTTGCCGTTAAATTAGGGTTAACTGCGGGAGCTCGTGGTGACGCCCCACTTCGTCCTGCGAGAGCGCTTCGTTCCCCGCTCGTTATCCTGAAAGGGATATCATGATCACAACGATAAGGGGAAAAAAGATTGAAATATTTATAACAAGAGAACAAAAGACACGATGGCATTCTCGTGCAATCGATTTTAAGTTTCTTTTCAACAATGAAATATATTTTTGGAAAAAACATTTAAAATATTTCAAAAAATTATTAAATATATAAATAAAATTATATGTTAACAAATTGGCTATAGTTTAAAAGATCATATTTTGAATTTTAAAATTCTGTAAAAAAATTTCTACTCTAAAATTTTAGAAGGTTATAAAAAGAAACCAACATTTATCAACATTTCTCTTCTTCTTCTTCGGCTGGTAAAAACTAGAATAAAATGTTTTTTAAAAAAAGTCCAGTATAGCTAAAATTCAGTATAGTTAAACTATCCAGTACAATTTTTTCTGTATAGCTATTAGCAACCAAAACTAATAATAGAAATCTCAATAAAGGACTGTCTGCTTTATTGAATAAAAAATTGAAATCTTTGTTTCATGCTTTAAGTACACATGTAACCCATTGTAGAGGCAACGGCTCCAGCGGAGTACTAATATTTAATAACAGATTCAATAGTTGGCGGATTCAATAATTGGCAGATATTCAAAATTAATAAAACAGTCTACGTCTATTTTGTCAAAAAAGTTCAAAAACAGTGACTGTGCCATCACTCAGAGGTACAGAAGGTACTAATTATTCCTCAAAAATATCTGAAGTAAAAAAAAAGTCTAAAATGTTAATTAAAGTATAAAGAGGAGCCTCTTCTTTCCTTATCTATAATTAAGACATCTCTCCTTTTACTCCTTGTTAACTATACAAAAAAATTTTCTCCAAAATCACAGCACCATATCAGAATTTATCATAATCTTAGAATTCCTTATTTTACTTTGAAAATTAATTACTTTACTTGTCTTCTTTCCACTGTCAGGCCACTAATTAGTCTACAAAGTAAACACAGTTGATGTAGAATTGTTATTTTAATCTAATTTCTTTTTACGTTTACCTTCCATACGACAATTAGAAACCGCATAAATAATCTTACTCCATGAAGTTTCCAGAGAAATGTAAAAATTAAAAAGAACATTTAACGACCTAAATCATAGGTGTAATGCTCCGCTGAAATATAATATTTCACGGTAAGGTTTTAAGATTTTTGGACTAAGGTTCCATATATAGAACTCGTATATTTCTTTTGTGGTACTCCTATATACTTGTGGCACTAAAAAAATTATGTAAATTTTGTTTGAAAGTCAAATCTAAGTGTTAATCATCAAAAATAGTAGATAAAAATATTAATTGGAAAAACTAAAGAACTAACTAGAAATTTTAAAAAATATTTTTTGCTAAAATAATGTGACATAAATTTTCTGGTATAACTTTATGTTAAATAAATATAATATCACAAGAAAAATGATGCTTATATATCCTATCTCTGTTTTTTCAAATAGGCACTTTTAGGTAAATTCCTATAGGAAGGTTATTTATTGCAATAGTCTAAAGGCAAGACTTCGGGAGAATTTCTACAGTTCTTCGTTGGTTATGGTCCCTAACAAACCTTCGTTCTACGTGTGTGTTTGTCTATATTATATATATATATATATATATATATACATACTATTTTAAAAAATACACGATATATACAATATTTTAAAATAAGATATAGAAATAAACACAATTTATTCATATTCTGTAGCTGGTAAAGCATCTCTGAAATGTTAACCCTTTGTGAGATGCTTTCTGCCAGTGTTTGGAGGAGAGGGTCGTATTTTCTTCCACTCAGCTTGAAAAAATTGTATCTTTATTAATTGTATTTATTGTATCTTTTCGTTCAGCGATCCTACTTGCACCAGAGATTTTCTACAGGATTCAAATCGGAACTTTTGACTTGTCAGACTAATCAATTCTGGCCGTTGCCCTCATACCAATTCACGGTAGTTAGTAACGTAAACAAGTATCTTTATTATCTTGCAAATAACAAGGATCCAAACTATAAAACTTCTGGAGCATAGGAAGTACATCGTTATCAAAAATAGTGAATTAGAAGTCGGCGTTTACTTTATTGAGAACGGGAATCAAGGGTCCCAGTCCAAATGCTAATAAACATTCTCAGAACTTAATTCCACCTCCATCAAACTTAACTTTAGGCATAATGCATTCTGGTAAAAGATGTTTTCCATGTATTAACCAAACCCAAAATCTAACATCCGGCTGGCAGAGAGAGGACTTTGATTCATGAACACGAAACCTGTTTATTATAATTGTTGTTCTAGAAAATTCAGGACGCGAACGAAATATCACAATTATACCCTTTTGTGTAGCTTAATTCAGTAGTAACTAATAACAGACTTCAAAAAGTCTCAGACGATCAGATCGCAAGTAATACATAGCAGCACACTACAATAAACAGTAGCTCACATGTAGTAATCGGTAGGTTTTATTTTCACAAAAATCGTTAAAACATATTTACAGATCTTATACTTAATTAATTCATAAGTATTAATAAATTTGTCATACATCTAATTCGCAATTCACAAAATAATCCAATATGGATTCCTCAAGGAGTATGAAGCATATAAATGTCATGAAACGATAGATTTATACGCCTATTTCACAATTTTAAATTAATATTTAGAAAAATAACAAAGAAACATTCATTGAAGTGAACGTCATCTTATAACAGGAAGAAAACCGAAATAATTATTAGAAAATAGAATCTATTACAGGAAAAAATGAACTGCTGAATGACGACAAAGACGGAAGCAACTAAGGAGGAAATTTGCAATTGTAGCAAAGAGAATAGAATAAAACGTCTGTAAAAGATACTTCCAATGCAATTCTTCATCGCATGCTGTTAGTAAGAACGAGCAATTATTCCGAATAAGCAGAAAGGGGACCCAAAATATTTCTGTCAACCAATACGCTATGTTTTCGAATATTATTTTTCTGTAAGTGACGGCCCTCGATCGGGAAAGGAATTACATCATTGATTCGTTATATGGAAGGACTCAAAGATTATTTCGGGCACCTTTCTTGATCACGCAAGTGCATAACGCAAATGCCGGGCCGCCGGAAGTGGACCTATTAATTTTCTTTGGATTTATTTCCTCCTTCTCGGGTAGAAAGAAATATTGTAAAATCTTCTAAAAGCAATTAAGAATAAGACATATGGAGATGAATGAATAATTCGATTTTGTCTCCTTTATTTCGCATAGAAATCGGAGAAAAATTGTAAATAAAAGCTGCAAAAAATATATAGCAGTATTTATTGAGAAGAGTAGAATGTTAAATACATTTGGCTTCCAGCATTGCAAGAGAGATACTCAGTATTATTAGCTTTGAAAGAGATGCGAATATTTATTTCATAATTTTTTCCAAACTTACTCTCTTTATTCAAGTAAATTGCAATTTGAACTTAAGAAAGTATTTATGTAGAGAGTATTTCAAATGCTTCATCATAAGCGGGAAAGGAATAAGGAATGAATAAATAATTACCAGAAAATTACAACTTTTAAGAACTTTTGATGTACAATAATCGTTAAGATAGAGAAATAATTCTGATTGTAATCTCAGCAACTGAAGATGTTTATTACTTTTAATTGTAAACAGTTTTGTTGCAAGTCAAAAAAAATTGCAACATTATGTCTACAGTTGGCTAATTATTGCATTTTTATTTAATCAATGCCACTTAGAAATTTGAAACAATAACTGAGACTATTGTCTGCGTTGTGTTATTTTAGTTCAGCATGGCAATGCATTTCACCTTTTTGACATATGAATAAGAGCTGCTGATTTTTTTTAATGATTTTAAAGTTAAAATTATGTTATAATTAATAATTCCTTTGAATAATTTATTTCAAAGAAATTCATTAAAACAATCAATTTTATATATTTTAGACCTTAATGCAGCGATCTTTAATTCAGAGCAAGGGAAGCAAACGATATAAAATGCTATCTTCAAATCAGTATCGAATAGGAAACCTCATTTTTGAGTATGGAATGAAATAAATGCAGAATGTTTTCAATATATAATTTTAAATATATTATCAAATATTGGATTTAGTTTTTATACCTTTTTATTGAAAATGATTGTTATTAATCTCATTGATTTCAAATTAATCTTCTTCGAGAATTAAGCATTTTTTAAAAAAGCTTAATTGTTTTAATCGCATAATATCTAAGTACCAAAATAACCTCGATAAAAGTAAAACTTTTAATAAGTTCCTTTTATGATCAATTTGAAAGACCGGACTTGGCAACGGTAATGGCGGAAACAAAGTTTGAGTCCGAAAGACCACCCTCGGCTATGGTGCAACCTCTCCTGTAGGAGTTACATTTTGTCATCGGTAGTGAGGCAGCCGACCCCACATCATTTTTGTACCCACTAGAACTCCGAGAATTAACAACCATTTAAGAAGTTTCTCTTCCCCATATCTGAGAGAAGATTTAAAGGTTGTTAAGAACAAAGAACAGACTAAATTCTTTTGCAATTTATTCAAGTTTAATGATATGTTTCAGATTATGAAAATGGTTATTCGTTTGATGTAGTTCGAACAATAAATGAACAGCTGACATTCTATTACAAATTTGAGAACTTTTTCAAAAAAACTCTTTTCTTCTTTTATATTTCAAAGAATAATTTGTATTAACTAATAGTAATTAATGAATTCTGCATCTTTAATATAGCGTGCCCTTTATAACCAACAAAGATTTATCAATTGTATGAAAAGAATTAATTGGGTGGACTGATAATATAAATTCATAGCTAGCGAGTATCACTTTACACATGAAACATGAAGTGTGCCAATACCGATAACCATGTAGGAATTACTCACCCCTCCCCCAGCATCCAGGTTTTAATTGAATGATTGTCTTAGCACATGGGTTGTGTCCTAAAGATCTTTATCTTTCAGCTGACAGCTCAACCCCTAGAAGGAAATGAAAACCAATTATTGGGTCGTTCGAAAAGTAATTTCGTTTTTTCTCGACAAAGGATTTAATTGTATTTTTTTATTCCAACTTCAGACTTAAGACGTATAATCATTGTATGTTTTGAGAGGTGATATAGCAATACTTGTTTGTGAAAACGTTCAATTGATTTTGCGCAGTAGTTTTTGGTAGATGCCCTTTTAAATAGGGAAAGCAATAAGCAGCAATTTCGTCATATTTCACTTTTTTCCTGTAGGAAAGGTAAAAATGCTGTTCAAGCCAGAAAGAAATTAACCGATGTGTATGGAGAAGATGCGTTGACAATACGACAGTGTCAGAACTGGTTTACAAAATTTCAATCCGGCAATTTTGATGTCGAAGATGCACCACGTTCCGGATGGCCGGTTGAAGCTGATAAAGACACGATAAAGGTAATAGTTGATGCAAACCGGCGAACAACAACACGTGAGATCGGTGAGAGTTTAAATTTATTGAATTCAACTGTTTATGACCACCTGAAAGGCCTGGGTTTAACCTCGAAGCTCGATATTTGAGTTCTCCATGTCCTCACGGAGAGAAATTTGTGTTGTCGCATTGAAGTCTGTGATTCGCTCCTCAAATGCCACAAAAATGATCCACTCCACCATATTATCCAGATCTGGTTCCTTCAGATTATTATTTGTTCCGGTCAATGCAAAATTTTTTGGACGGTAAAACCTTAGTCTCAAATGAAGACGTCAAAAATCACCTAGGATTAGTTTTTTGCCTGCAAATACCAAAAATTTTATGAGCGTGGAATCATGCCTCTACCAGAAAGATGGCAAAAGGTTTTGGATCAGAATGGGCGATATATAATTTAATAAAATAATTATTCATTATACGAGGATCGTCTTTGATTTTCACCAAAAAAAACGAAATTACTTTTCGAACAACCCAATAATATTGGCTAAGCTTCTCGTTGCTGTATCTGAAATACCATCTTATGTTGGAATAGTAAATTATGTAGGAGAAAGGAATACCAAAGATACTAGCTTATAGTATAGATTTCATGTAATATACGTTCAACAACCAATTGCATGAATACCATCATATCAAGTCGTAGACAGTTTCACAAATACATTGAAAAGTTTCTGACTCAAGATACTATACGGCAGTTTGACGATGGGCGATTATCGAATCTCGAGCGTCTAATGAATTATTTCTGAAATATGTTGTCTTGTTCAGAAATTTTCTAATATTACATGAAATTGTACAAACGTACATAAATCTAGGATTATTGCAGAAACTTTTCACCAACTTGATGCTGTTTGTCAGTCAATTCATCTGTATAATCAGTTAACGTTTTCTGCTAGATTTCTGAACACTTAATAGTAATGTTTTTTTAAATAGGCAACAGCTATATATATTTCTCTTTATAGATTCGGTCTTTTAAATATTCTCATATTCAAAACCCATAAGGATTCAAATGATATGAACGGGTGGCTTAGTATTTCTCAAACCTCTTCAAACGATGTAATCTTTACCAAATGATTGACGAAGCTGTTATTTAACAGGCAATGCAATATGCCGTGATCCATTTTTGGAAAGAATGAGGTTGAAAATATTAGCTTTTTTTGTTGTCGATCTTCGGGTTGCAAAATTTAAAAATTGTAAATAGAAAAACAAACAAAATTCTAATTTTATGTAGAAAAAGGTCTAAAATTCAGATCAAGATTTTGTTTATAGTCACAAATGTTCTGAATGTCGAATGTCCCTTACAGTTCCAAATGAATTGATAAGATTTTTGCTGACTTTGATATTTTTCTTGTTTATCCTCATTCGCTGATCTTGAATCCATCACTTCCCTCGTGTCTTCAACAAAATTCAAATCTGCAACGTTTCGTCCTCTTTTTTCCAGAGAGCGGTGCCAAATTCCCCAAACAGAAATTCATTAATCAATTTTTTCAAACTATTTACTGATATTGATCATTTTCTTAAATTTTTAAGAAGACAATATTTTTTAAAGCAGTAGTAAAATAGGGAGTGGAATTCTTATCCGTCCCCTACCCTTCAATGATTTGAATATTCCATAACTCTACACCGGGAACATGCTATTGTTTGCTAATTCTTATTTAAACTGGCATCACGAAACTTGTTTTCTCCCCCATTTTCTTCAAATGTGTGGGAAGTATATGCAACTGTAATTATAATAGAAAGATTTTCTCATAATCAAGTTGGATACTCTGATTTAGTTTTTTGATGAGAGCCATCTTCTTTGAAAGATCCAGAAAAACTTACCCATTTATTCAGTAAAATCTCAACATCCACCAAAGGATTTTCGTTATCATAGATGTGTTTGTAATTACTGAGTTCTAACACATTCAAAATCGCAAATTTTTCTTTTAACGTCCTAAAAATGCTTTCATTTTAATTATAACCACTCTATATACAATGAAATTGAAGAAAAAAAACCTATGGAAGGAAATACCATACGGAGATAAAGCAATTTGATTTTTCTCTTTTTCCTTTCAAGAAAGGACATATCTTTCGATATTTAAATTTTTTGCTACGTAACGACTTTTGAGTTCAGTTAAAAAGTTAGCAGTTGTTAAAATGAACAAATATATAAAAGTTCATTTATATAAAGGAAAAAGAGAAAAAACAAAATGC
>JAOUZG010015456.1:557851-581501 GCA_026289955.1 Argiope argentata | reverse complement strand
TATATAAAATTAAATTTCAAATCCAAAATTATATTTAGAATTTGAAAGCCAGAGAGAACTTTTAAGAAAAGAAAAAAAGGGAAAAAAGCCTTTCTGAATTGATATGCATGCAGAGAACGATAAACATAACAAGCAAAATGCACTTCTTCACTTCCTCTGAAAGTAACACAATATGACGAGAAAAAAAGAGGTCAACTCTTGATAAGAAAATAGAGGAAACTGATATTTACATGAAAAATATTTCATTCCATTGATTAGCATTTTTATTAACCTTATGAAAAAAATTCCTTAAAATGCTTTCGGCAACGTAGCACGCTGGTTGCGTAGGATAAATAAAACTGGACACCTTCATCATATACTAAGAAAATATTTTGGATGCTATTTTATTTTCATTCATAAAGTAACGGTATACATAATTTAGCACGCAGAATCAGTTAATCTAAAGGATGCTTACTTTATCGATTATTTTTGGACCTCATCTTAGGACATTCGTTATTTTATGTACCCCGAAGGAATATGACGGATACTTACTTGGTAAAGAACAACAGCATTTTAACTTGCAACAGTCGCTGCGCTCCGTACTTCGGATTCCACTTTATGATTATCTTTGCATTGTTTAGACTTTCATCTGCATATTTTTGTCGCTCCTCATCTCATCGCCACGTGAAAGTATCAAAAGCTGAAATTTTTGAAGTAATAATTTTATATAATTTTTTGAATAATATCGTTTGTCATAATTTTTTTTGAATTTAAATTTCCATTCCTTTTTATTGTAATCAGAGAATTCTAATGTATCAGGAACATAGTTTTGCTTATCATATATCATAACATTATTTAAAAAAATAGTTTTGTAATTTATGCTTTATAATTAGCAATTAAAAAAGAGTAAAGGAGTGTATGAAAACGCTTTTAACCCTCCTGTCGCAGGTATGTAGACTGCTAAGATTAAAGAAACTGACACTCCTCAATTTAAACTACATTCTAAAAGTGTCACAGTTTGTACTAAGGAAATGCTTTCCCTTCTGTGGATTCTGCTCACTGCAGGGATGCTAATTAACCCGAAGCTCTCGAATTATAATTGGATGTCTGTTGCTTATTATGTAGAATTTTCGTTTTATAAGAAGACACTTGTAGCATTCTTAGAAGAAACTGAATTTGATTTGTAGCTTCAAATTCTACAGGTCTGTTGAAAATCGAAATTGTTTCATAAAATCCAAATCTAAAATTATTATATCCTCTAATTGTTTTGAGAAGTGTATTAAAAGTACTTACATTTGGTGGTTAGAAAAAGCATACCTTTAAAATCATCCAGATGATGCCAAAAATCAGATATAAGTTAAATATTAAACTGTAGATGGGATTATACTTTACATGAGATTTCGTTTGAAGAATATAAATTAAAATGCATTTATCTATATTTTGTAATTTATACAATAGCAATTTATTAAAAGATTAGTTTATTATAAACGAAGCCTATTTAATTTCCTAACTACCTTTCTCGCCAAAAATTTTCATTTTCCCACCGCCAGATAAGTAACGAATTCAGCTGGTTTTTTCCCAACGTCAATGAGGTTAGGCTTAACTTGTTTTCGACCGATTATTTTACACGATTCTGTTTATTTTCTTATTGTATGGTGCCTTTGAAATCAAAAATTGTTAATGAATCCATTTTTCGGATTCATTTTAAAGTACTCTCGAATTAAAATAATAGAGAATATAGAAAATTAGAAATTTCTAATCTGTATTGCATACCCCAATTTATGTAGAAAAATCACGCACTTTGCGTTGCCACAATTGGTTTTAAATCTTCAATTAACGTTGAAAATTGAATGCTAGTATATATAGCTTTTTGTCAATTTTTGTCAATGTCAGTCTTTGATAAATTATTTATAGTAATTGTATTCATTAGGCCGAGATAGTATAGTTGGTAGGGTGTTAGATTCACATCCCTTTGCGAGTTTGAACACCATGTACAGAAAGGAGAATGGAAAATTGCCTGGAAATTCGCTTTCTATTTTGCCGCTTAATATTGTGACTCTGTCATATTTATATACATATTTATATTAATTGGAATTATTTAATAAAGGGTAATTAAAAAAATTTTTTCTTCAATAACATAAGTAGAATTTTAAAAAAAACTGTTTTTTATATTACTTGTTATACGTATGATAAAACACATTAAGTTTTAGATTTTTCTCAAATATGTGCTCTTAAGTCCCTCAAATATTTTAAACTTATGGAATTTAAACAATTTGTGTATTGCTTTATTGAAATTGTTATGGTAATGATTGAAAAAGAATCCGAGGAAATGGCTCAAGATTCTATGATGCTTGTTACTTCAAGAAATGGAAAAATAAATATTATATTAACTTGTAATAATAGCATAACAAGTAAGAAGTAATTTGGAACAAGTATAATAATAACTTGTCACAATCCATGACAAGTAATAACTTGTTATAGATTATGAATTAGAATCTTGGCAGTATCAGCTAATAGCATCATTAATTATCAGGTAATTTTACCAGAGAACGATTTATTACCAATTTAGTCTGTTTTCTATCTCGTATTCAATATAAAAGGAAAGAAATTTCTTCTTATACTTGCGACCTGCTATTTCAGTAAAGCTACATCTAGAAGGAAAGGAATTTTGCATAACTGGAGTTGCTTCATATTTCTTCTTTCTTTCTTCCTCTGCAAAAAAAAAAAGAAAGAAAGAAAGAAAAAGAAGCCTCTTTTTTTCTGTCGAGAGGAAGGCTTCTAGAAATATCTCAAACAGCCAGTCACGGATTTGTCTCCTCCGTCTCAGTAGGATTAACCGTCGCCGCCATATTATCTTCCTGTACTTATGCTCTCGTTGCTGATTATTTGCAGTTTTCTCTTTCTATGCATTCAATGACAGAAGATCACCTTTGCATGCAATTATAAATAAAACAAATATTCAGCCTTTAAGATTATTATTTTGCTTAGCAAAAGATGGAAAGTAGGACTCTAAAATCATCGATTTGACACATAAGATTAATTTCTTTCCTTTCTTAAAAAAGTAAGACTATGAAAGCTGGTTTAAGCATTACTGCCACCTGTATTATCATCTCGTTGCGTAATGGATATTCTCAAAAAATTCGCTGAATGAATTCTTTGGAGTCTTTGCTGATAATAAATTTATCATCACAATACAGATAATGTTGTATTTAAAAGATACAGAACTGTAAGATTGCAGTTTGTCTGAAATCGTAGAAAAATACTGTCTTCAGTGACTGATGTCGAATCTAAAACTGAAAGAAATTTTTATCGAATTGTTTTAAGATATGGTAATGAAAATGATCTCTGCATACTATTTAAACTAACTATTAATAATGGCCTTTTTAAGATTGGGTGTTTTCAGATATAATGGGACAACATCCAAATCTGACCATGTTGACACAATTTTTGAAAGAAACTAATGCAAATTACATTAATTGAAGAAGCTGAACAATTTTCTTCAAAATTTGGTAGTATTGAATGTTTCCCAATGCAGTTTTAAATCTGCTTTATGAAGATTTTAAAATTGTTTTGGATGATTAAATGTCAATATCTTACTCGAAAATGAGCTGTTCTAGAATTTTTCATATACTTTCCATGAGATTGACGTTGAAGTTTAGTGGATGAAACAACAATAAAATTCATGATACAAAAATGTGTTCAAAATACATCAAAACTACCTTCTTTCGTACTGTTTGCTTGGTTTAATCTATAAAGCCATATTTATGAATAAGTAGTTACTATATAATTAATAAATTTTTACTATCATTTTTTCATTTGAATTAAAATATTTCTCTTCTTCCGCTTAACGGAAAGGGGTAAAATAACATTGCAATAATCCAAAAAATATTCTTCTGTTAAAACTGCTACCATGCAAGTCACATTATCTTAGATGTTGATAATGCAGTAGGATAACCGATTAGATTCAAATAGATTGTTTTTAGTATTTAAAATTGCCCTGGGCATATAAATAAAAATATGTTCCGCTTTCATAATTGAAGTTTTAAAGCCTAACAATCTATATGTAGGTTGCACTACGCCAAACAAGGGGCTCTTATTTATGAAAAGTTAACTTTTTTTAGTCTCAAATAAAATAAAATAATAAACATCATAAAACGGAAAAGAGACGTCAAAAAGCAAAAGGATCACATCATGAACACAGTTGTCCAAATTAAAATATAAAATCCTATGGGTTTTAAAGAGGTAAACATTCTAGTAGGTGAATTTTTTGAAGCAAAATTAGCAAAATCGCTTCCGTTGTTTCAAAGTGAAGCATGCAACGAACAATAAAATTTGGGTTTGTAATATGTACGCGGAAACCCGTAGCATCACATAGGCATTGAAAACAAATAATATCCACTCAATAACAGATATTTAAGTATGATTTTGATGTGTTCTATCGATTTTTCTTAAAATTCTAAAAATAAGTTAAAAAATTGTTTGTGCATATCTGAAAGTCACATGTTTCGAAGGCATAGTTCAATTATCTCTCGGTTTAAAATATTTAAAAATTCTATATTTGGAAGTTTATTTATTTACTAACTACAAAGAAACAATTATCTTTGAGAACTGAGACTAAATGAGTATTCTGTTACGAAAAATATAATATAAAAAAATTGATAAATGTAATCTAAGCGTTTAAGGCGTTTTTTTATCGTTCTTCAGACAGAATTTTCAAGGTGTAAAAGATCTAGTTATTGGTATCTATAGATACAAGTTTTAAAATGGATTTTAATAGAAAATTCAGTACTAAAATCTTGTAATTTTGTACATAGCATACGGGAAATCTATATCAGGATCTGAAATCTTCTTGATGGAATGATGTAGAAGTTTGGAGAGGAGAATGCTTATTCGGGTGCAATCTCCGTCATCTGCTCATACTTCAAAACTTCTAAGCCATTTCCAAGAAAGCTTTTATAAAACTTTAGAGCTCTTTGTTAAGTTGAATAAGCCTAATTCATATAAATTTTGCTATGCCCCATATTTATATTCATATACAAGTATACCCAAGTTTTAAGAGCTACCATTTTTCATTTTTTAAGAAAAGTATACAAAAATTTCTTTGAAACAAAAACATTTTTTGAAACAAAAAGAAATACAATAAGTTAGCTAAAGTCTGTTGAAAAAATAAGTTCAAAAGTTATTGCCACGAAATTGGGCAAGAATAGTTTATATGAGTTATGGTACTTTTGAGTTAATTTGAAAAACTTATGGCAAAAAGCTTACAGTATCCCTTATTTCTCATTCAGATACATCCATGGTTAATCTAAATATATTAAGTTACCTTTTCCACCGTTTCAAGAAAAAAGCACTTAAATATTTTTTTCGAAACAATTTTAGAACAAAAACAAGCAAAATAAGTTTGCTAAAATACACTGAAAAATAAGTTAAGAAACTACTGAACGTAAATTGTGAAATATATTTGTGCATTATTTCTATTACATAGTAAAGTAAAAATTTTTTTAAAAAAAGATACCGAATGCAAATTTAATTTCTTCTTCACGCCTTGTTATCCCGACTTGCACTTCAATGATTCATCCTCAAAAAAGTTTTTCGCATAGTTTTCGCTGCAAAGGCGGCATGACGAAGTAACAACGACTAAAGTTACGAACAAATCCGCTGTAAAGAAATCTGAAAGAACGGACTGCTCTTCCGTTCAGTGGCAGAGTAACGGACTTCTGGAAGCTAGCAAAACAAAACAGAAAATGTAAATAAAATTGAACGACTGAAAAAAATTGCTGATAAGTATGGAATAATAATTTTAATTTTTGAAACTTAATTTTTATTCTTTTCAGTAACATTTAATCTAGTTTAAGTCAGTTTTTAACATCTAATATACAACTGGAAACATATCGATTATTCTACTATACTTTGTGTTTACATTCCATTGTCAAAAATAACTGTGACATAAAGCGTTAGAAAACATAAAATGAACCAAGAAATACTTAAAAAGTATACTTTGCCAAAATTTCATAAATGCATTTTTGAATTGGGGATAAAATATTTTTTTCTGTCTGTTTATTTAAATACGTACACAGATAATCACATATTTTTAACTTTATTATGTTGCGTTCTTTTAAGTATTTTTTATACGAGTATTGATAGCACTTCTATTTTTTGCATGACATGTTAGAAATAGTTTTTTTTGGGGATGGGACACGATTAATACAGATTCAGTGTGGTAAAGATAGGCTTACAAAAATACTGAAAGGGATGAATTTCGCCACAATTTTCTTTTTGATTATTAGATTTGTCTAATATTCATTAGGCGAACATAAATTTCTTGAAAACTCAGTTGTAAATATTAAAAATTAGTATTTTTTTCTCTTGAAAGCACATTACAAATCTGAATTTTTGAAGCATCGACTTGAATTTGAATACATTCTGAAGGGAATCGGGCTATATTTGAATTTTCATTGTTGCTTTTGGTTTTGAAATTGGATGTTTCTTTTTTTTTGTGAAAAAAAGGCTCCATATTTCCTTTTATGAACAAGCAAAAGGCTCTCAAGATGAAGTCCCCTATCCCCAGAAGTTCGTCCGTGAAAGGACACTCGAAACAAAAAAGACAGTGTTACCTTGAAAACAAAAGGAGCAACAAGAAGAATTTGAGAAGCCTGGATTTCGAAATCCCCACCTGAATCCTAATACATCACCTATTATAACTTCCAGGATAATCACTTGTTAGAAGCGCCGCTCGGTACCCACGACTTCTGTAGGCGGGGTCGTTGACTTCGAGGCAAACTTGCTGCGTTTTTGTAGTGATGCTCGATATTTCTCCTAAGTGATGCTTAAGTCCTTTCCGTAGATTTAATACACAAACTTTGGCATGGTTTCACAATCACTCATGTATCAAGGGATTTTGCAGTGGTGTAGATAATTTAACAAAAATAACGATAACAAAGCCATTGGTAATGATATGAATGTCACGCAAAGTTTTCATAGAGTGGTGCAAAAAACTG
Organism: Argiope argentata; assembly: GCA_026289955.1. NCBI lineage: Eukaryota > Metazoa > Arthropoda > Arachnida > Araneae > Araneidae > Argiope > Argiope argentata. Next base: position 574,524 of record JAOUZG010015456.1, on the reverse strand, counting down.
ATAGTAGGTAATATATAGTAAAGGAACCATACAGTATTTAAATAATAATAACATAAATAATGACAACAATATTTAAATAATAATAATAATAGTATAACTTATATTTTATATAAATGATATTATTATTACTTAATAATAATATCACTTATATGAAAATATAATTTATCACTTATATTTCATATAAGTGATAAGTTATATTTTGGTTTGCTAATATAAAAAATTCTCATAAAGGGGGACTTTTTTAATACTTTTTTCTATATATACAGATTAATATAAGCTATTTTTAAAAGATCCGCTGAAGCATTTATTTTAAAAATTTAAACAACAGAACAACATTAACAACAAATTTAAACAGAACATTTTTTACATATTAAATTATACTACGTTTAGATGTATCAATAACACTTGATATTGTTTTAAATATGAGTATTACAGCATAAAACTGGAAGTTTGTTGCCAAAAAAATATTTAAAAAACTCTTGTTAACTGGAACATTGAATATCTTGCCTCATCGAAAGCTCAGTGGACAAGGAGATTTTTTTCCAAAGAGTGCAATTATTTCTCCACTTTAAAGTGCAATTATTTCTCCACTGATTTTAAATAAACTCTGATTGTAACTGGCCACGGGAATTTCAAATTCTACTAAACCAGATATGGTATTTTTCCAAATAGCAATTGTGATTGTGGCGAGGGGGAGGAGAATGTAGAGTGCACCCTTCTATCTTGCAGCACGCATGCTAATCTGAGATTTGAAGAGTCCCTCTGTTGCCCGACATCCTGTTTTCTCTTATCTGGTTGAGAGGGTGGAGACATATGTTATTCTTGCCAAGTTTGTGCATAATTTGAATTTTTTAACCTTTTGTGGTATTTTACTTACTTTTGTAAGCCTCGTGGCATATTTTGTGGTACACGAGGAGTTTTGTTGTGTTGCTTCAATAAAAAAATTAAAATAATGTTTAATCATTCTTTAGCTATTTTAAATATTTACTTAAACTTATCCCCTTCATTTTCCTCAAAGTTTCTCCTTGTTCGATGTTAGAAATATCTCGAATGAAAGAAAAATATTGGATTTTCTAAATTTCACATTGAATCAAAAAACGAGTCCTGACATTTGATGGAAATGTATTTTTAAAGACAAATTAAACATTGTAATCCATAATTTTGGGCAATGAAGGAAACGAATAAATAAAACTTTTTTCTTTCAGCTGCTGTGAAAGAATTCAGAAAAAAAAAACAATTACAGATTCTGAAACGAATTCCTGTCATTATCGATTCGTAAAGATCTTTAATTTCCGCTAACATTAAATTGTAATCTTATCTAACAAATCGACTTTTAATTTCACTTTCTTTTTTAGATTTTTTTATAAAAATTTGGTGCAAATGAGATATGCTAAAATTTTTTAATAAACTCTCTGCAACCCTTTTACCTTTCTGCGATATATCTCTAGGATCAACTTTAAAAATAATCATAATTATTTTTCTGATTTAATTGCTGCAATTTTATATTTCCCCCCAGGGATATGATTTTCTGCATAATAAATTGCCTTCAGTAATATTCAGAAATATTTTAAATTTTGAAAAAATTTAAAAATTTATGATAATTTTTTATTTAAAATTTAAAACATTTTGCAAATTTTACAGAATATTATAAAAACGCATAAATTATTTTCTTCGCATTTCATAATTGCACATGCAATGATTATCTTACAGTAAACCTGAAAATTATTTTCTGAATGTTATATTTCAGTTTGTACTTAGTAATAATAATAAGATCAGTATAAAATTTTAATAACATCGTATTGAGTAGCAGAATATATGCAGCATAACACTTACATATAATTATTATTGAAACTGATGCAATGAACCCAGCAAGTAAACAAAAAAAAAATGAGAGAATGATTTTTGAAAAGAATACTTAAATTGTTTATGGATTTAGTTTCCCACTGCATACTGTACCTTCTCAGCAAGGCTGAACCATTGATTTTTCAGTGATTTCTGAGACAGTGGAGAAAAGCGAATAGTATGATAAGACTTTTGCGGTATGAAGGAAAACGAAGAGTGCCCCAAACTTAACGCAATATTCGTATTGCCTCTTTTCGCACTGTAAATTCCTGTCAACCTTATTAAAAAATATTTGATAGTTGATAACTTAGGGTTAGTAAAAATGAAGTGTCACTCGATAGAATAACGCATTAAAGCAAGATTTGATTAAAATACACACTTTTTTTTCTTTAAATTGTTGTGTTTTTATTGAATTCTTAAGTACACAGGATAGTGTTATGTATGAAATAATACATAGGGCAAGTGGCTTCCATGGTTTTGTTGGCATATCTGCACTCTTTTGCACATTTCCCTAATTGGGGTGTGTGTGAATTTTGTAGATACAACATTGAATTTAGTCCTCCAATGCACTCTTGTTTGTGGTTTCATTTGTGTAGACCTTTAACTTCAAATAACTCCATAAAAAGTTCAATGGCATTGTATCACAAGAACCAAAAGGTCAATGGTTGCCAAATTTCCATTACTTTTTTTTGAAATATTGTTCAACAATGATAACTCGTTAAGCCTGGATAAAAACCATATCATCTGTACAGTCTCTCTGGGCGTTTTACATTCTCTTAAATCATGTAATCCTCATCCTTTGGCTTTAAAGGTCTTAGATGTTTTTGATAAACAAAATTGTCGTAACTATACTATTTTATTCTGTTCGGTAGCATCTCATGTTTTAATTTTGGGAAACGAAGAGGCGGACAGGGTTGCCAAATTGGCGACTATATCAATCACTACTAATATTCTGGAGAGTGACTTAACGAAACATGAATATGCTTTTTTATTCTAAATGGCAGGGACAGTGTGATCTGTAGACAAACTACATACTCCATACTATCAAACCCCATGTGCAACCTTGGCCCTCATTTGCGAACAGAAAAGCAGATACTATCTTAACTCGTTTACGCATCGGGCACACTAGATACACTCATACTCATTCGTTTCATGGTGAACAACCACCACTGCGTTCGAGGTGTCATTATCAAATGTCTGTACAGCATATTTTTTCAGAATTCCTAAATTTCAGTGCCCAGCGGTTTCAATTCTTTCAGAACTCTTGCACTTCATTGTATTCCTTGATTGGAAAGATACCTCATGTCCTACTCTTTGCAATTTTAAAGTCCATTAATTTTTATCCATTTATTTGAATCTTGGTCACATTTTAGCTTCTCCTCATTTTCCTTCCAGTGACCGTTTTAAAATGATACGATTTTGCCCATTTTTTGGCGTCAGCATCAAGTCTCTTGCGCCAGAAAACCCCAAACAAATAAAATCAGATGAGATAACTCGTTGTTCCATCCTATAACGCAAATATATACCGGTGAAAATGGAAAGCCCACTAACTCTCTTACTTCCAATTAGCATCCACCTTCTTGTTCTAAGATGTCTTCTGGATCCCTAAGCAGTTATTTTGGTAGAGTTGCGAGTACATGAACTGCTCCAAACCGAAATCCGCGCATCAATTTGCTTTCATGAACTTTCAGAAAGTTGTCTTCCCAGAGCAATATGCCACTAATTTTGAAGAGCCATTTAGTAGTAAAGGAACATTAAGTTATTTTTCGGGATTGAGATTAATCTATTTGAATTTACATATACTGAAAATTAAAAATATTTATTTATATACAAATTTTTGTATGGCACGTTTTTGAAGGGGACTGAAGAATATAAAATAATTTCTCCTAATATACTTAAATCATGACTTAGAAGACAGTTCTTAAATATAAAATTAACTGTGTATTGCTATTTGTTGTAAAGAAAAGCATAATTTTTATTCTAGCCTTTAATGGGAAATCAATACAATTTAAAGAAATTTCTTTTTAGTATGTATACAGAAATTTTTTAGTACAAAAATATATATGATATTTAACATTATAAATATTGAGTAAAATCATAATGATATATAAAACGGAATAAAAATAAAGCTTCGAATAATAACCATTTAAAAATGTAATTAATAATTTCGAAAATTTCAGTATGATTTCCTCCTTATTTTCATAGAATTCGTGCACAATATTTGAATAATATCTTTTCAACTGATTTTATTTCTATTGGTACGCAAACTATTTATGAATATTCCCTTTTCTTTAAATAAATATAAGTAATTTTTATGAAAACATTTGCAATACAAAACAAATAACATGCGTACAAATATTTACTTCAATCAAATTTTGAATCTTTTATGTGTCGAGAGAAAGGAATCCAATCCAATAATATAACAGCATTTCATGCGTCATCCGTGGCACATTCCGACTTCTATCGGTAAGAATTTGTGCAGCAGGAATCCCTTTTTCTCCGCGAATGAAGAAATTGCTTTCCCTGCATGGACGGACTTTGAAAAAGAATCAATCCCAAAATATCTCCACCGACCAGACACTGATGCATCTCTCTTACTTTCTTTACCGTGTTTTTGCTCAATCATGTCCTCTGTGTCTCTGCTGCGATTCTCCTCACCCACATATTGCTTCGCCTTTATTTATTTCCTTGCGGTTGATTCCATATTAGATCTTTTTCTCTTCCTACGTTCAACCTCCGCCTATGATTGAATGTCTTGCGTGAGATGGTTATCAAAATCTTCAGATTGTTTTCTGGCTTGCCTCTTCAGGGGAAAAGAAAGAACTATCCTTAATATCACATATTTCATATCCTCGATAAATCAAAATATTTAAGATTAAATTACAGAAGTTGAAGAATCCCTTTCGCAGATCTACTTATCTTTCCGTTATTTTATAGAGCATATTCTTTTTTACCAAAATAGAAATTGCATTCGAAAAACTTTTAAATGAGCTCTAAATTTTTGTAATTCCTCAAAGTTTTTTAGTTATCCGCAAATTTTCCTTGATTTTTCGAGCATTCTTTTGAAAACAAAGCAAATTTCAGTATCATGCTTAGTATTTTTCTTAATTCAAATACTCAATAATGTTTAAGAAAATATAATAAACTCAATAATGATCATCATTTACTTAAAAATAAATTTATTTTATTTGAAATATAAAAAATATCTATAAAATCATTCCCCAGCAATCTGAATTAACTTGAATGTTTTCTTTCTTTTATTTTTATTTTGAAGTGAGTCTCCAGGGTGACGAAAAATCGTAGACTGAATACAATAATTCACAATCGATGCTCAAAGAGGGCAGAATCATTGAAATCTAGGGGAGCGATGTCAGCTAAAATTGATCTGAATAATCGGTGTCGGCCACCTAACCATCTAAATTAATGTAAGAAAAGTTATTCATAAAATTTTTTATACACAATTAAATAATATTTATATAATTTGAATCCTTATATTCTTTGAATTTATTTTGAAGATAAACTTCCTTCAATTCAAAGTATATCTTTATATACTTTGAATGGAACAATCATTATATCCCATTAAACTTAAATACACATGAAGAAAAATTTAATAAAAAGAACCAGTTTGAGTAATTAGGAGCGAACTTATTTTTTTTCTTTCACTTTTTCGATTTAAAACGAAGATGCGATATGAAAAATTGACTGTAATTCAGATGTGCGTATAATAACGCTCTACAGAACTGATTAAACAGCGTCATTTCGCCAAATTAATTTTCTAAATGAATAATCTTACTTATAGCAATATTTATAACTAGTGCATTACGTTCCCGATTTCCCCAGCGACTATGGTGTAATTTAATTCAGTAAGAGAAAGTACAGTCTCACTTCGAGTGAAGAATTTAATCTTGTATTCAACTCATTTTTCTCTGATATTTACGCTGCTTGAAATAATCTACTTAAGCAATACACTGTGGCAGAATAACTTTCATCTGACTCGAGGGAATCGCAAATTATAATTAATTAAGTTTTATTTCAATTGGTGCTTAATAAATCTGACATTTAGTTGACCACCGTAAATTCTGTAAATTCCCAAGATTCATTTGTCTTCATTCCTGTATTCCTTTATTTTCAGCACAATTAATCAAAATAAATATATTTGTTGAAAACTTAATCATGAATGATATGAATTATTCCTAAAACTTAAACTCATACTGAAAAAAATAAAATCATTCTCTTCAGATTCCTAACTCAGGGACACGTGTTTCTTCCTCGAATCCATTTACTTGCTTTCTTCCTTACACAGTGCCAAAAAGCATCCAATTTTCTTAAAATTACACTATTCGTCAAAAGCAATACTCACATAGATGGGTCACATGATGAATTCCTAAAAAAATGACAGTTGCTATATTTTGTACATATAAATATTGTATGCTGGGCGAGACAGTATATTGTTCTTAAATTCGGTTCTATGACCGTAAAAAACTGAAATCTGGCAAAAGTTGATATTTTTTTTTGGTGAATGTTGGCATTAATATAGTTCTCAATTCAATACACTGGGCACTAAAAAATAAAGTCTCCCATCAAATGTGAATTGCGTTCTGTCATTTTATTTCTGCGTGCTGAAGAAAGCAATGCAATTGAAATTCATGAACGAATGAGTAAAGCGTACGGGTTCACGTTCATGAGTGACAGAAAAATGCGAAAAAGGTGCAGAAACTTTCATGCTGGATTCACAGATGTTTATGAGGCCAGGGCAGAAAACCAGTGTCAACGGATGATCTTGTTCAGCTGGTGCCACGTGGCACAACCATCAACGCATCATCGACAAATAAGACATCTTGGGAGGACAAGAGAAGAGGAATGTTGTCGCCTGGCATCGTCCTTTGGCGAACTTCAATGCGAAGCCCCTCACTACGATGGCAACAACAATTCTCCAGGAGCGTTTTGGATGGGAAGTTTTTGGTAACCCGCGGTACAGTCCTGAAATAGCTCCCTCAGATTTTCCTCTTTTTGCTCCCATGAAAAGCTGGATAGGAGGGCAGACAATGGGATGCAGACCAGCGTAGAGAATTAGGTGAAAACACAAGCTGCGTATTTTTACGATGAAGGTATTGAAATATTGGTTCCACACTGCGATATATGAATGAATCCGAACGGCGATTAAGTCGGAAAGTAGATTAATGTTATATCATATTGTTCCATATAAAATTTTCTTGATTCTAACTGTGATTTTTATTTAGGAAGCTATCGGAACTTAAGAAAATAATCATCTTGTTTAAATTTAATAATGTGTAATTCACTTAGCTCTATTCCACTTACATTTAATATTTTTTTTCTAGATACTCCTGCATGTTAGGAAAAAAAATAACATTTGTACAAAAAAAATCAGCGGAAAAAAAAGAAAATATTTTTGTAACTTCTCATAAAACCTACAGAAAGTTTTTCGGTTTGCAAAAAGAAATTAGAGCCCGAACAACTAATGCACAATACGTATGATTTCAATTGTATGCATAAATTATATCATCTCACTTTAATAAGGATACAGAAAATGTTTGCAGGAAAGGGCTTGCTATAATGTGATAAGTTGCACATACTTTAACATTGAGAAGAATACATAGATTTAAAACGCGACGTTTAAACATTCATCTTTTAAATATCCATTTTAATGCGACAATAGAACCGAGGTGAAAATTAAAATCTCGTTTGTTATCGCAACAAATTTCATAAAATAAAAATGCAACGTATGTCAAAAATAAAGAAATAAAACCATTTTCATTAGGTTTTCCTTAAGAAATTTTATTAGAAATGAATGAGATAAAAGAAATCTGAATAAAATTTTTAACTCCTTTGAGAATATGATATATTAAAGATTTAATTCTATATATCGCTTTTTATATCAATCAATTCAATCTGCATTACCTTTAGAAAAAAATTTCTTAACAATTCGTTCAAGGTGTACATTAATTTTCAACACATTAAGAAAAAAAATGAAACGAAAATGTAATTAATCTCCTTTAAATATACAAGTTAGAAAATAAAATATTTAATGAATAAATTATTTAAATAGAGAATTAGGAAATAGGTTTGGTTACTCAGATTTAAGTAACTCAATGACTTTTTATGTTGAAATGAAATAAAAATTTATTTTTCTTTTATTTGCAATGGGTCTTTTGCATCGATGCACTTATATGAGGTAGGTAATTTAGATAAAATTATAAAGACATTTTTTTAATAACGTTCTAGATTTACTGCTCTTTTTTGAAATTTATTCATACTTTATTCTCCGAAATACTGAAGTGATGTACTTTATTTACAACTGCTGTAAAGATATGTCAAAATAAAACCCAGTTTTAGGAGTTTCAAATTTAAATATAAATTTAAAAAGTGAATGAGAATGATTCTGATTGTAAAATATGTCTCTAAAGTTTCTAATTACATCTGACTGATAAATATTTAATTTCTTTCGTTCAATTTACGAAATCTCTGTACACATAGTTATTATATATTTACTATCAGCATTTCTTTTTAGTAAATTTAAAAGACACATTTTAAATGAATGGAGAATATTTTCCATATTACTGAAAGTCATAGTTCATCTACGTATGTTTTGAAAATAATAACATTAGAGTTTTCTTTAAAACCGAGGCTTTTATATTGGGTATAAAAATTATTAAAATTAGTATTTTTATTTAAATATTTCAAATGAATGTGAAGTAGAGTTATTAAGCAAAACATGCGGTCAATCAAACGTCTAGTTTTTCGTCTAAGTTTGTGCATTTTAAAAATATTTAACTCACATCAACTCCTGAGCAGGGCTGGACGATGATCGAACTTCTTTATCGCAATACATCGTCCAAAACATATCAATTATTTTATATACATCTTGATATCATTATTTATTGTAAGTAATAGTCTTCCTTAAGATACTGACTTCACTTTCTATTGTAAAAATATTTGTTTTCTTCTGAATAAAAATAGAAAATAATTGTATTAAAACCTCTTTAATAAAGCGTGTAAGTGCCAAAAAATGTCTTTAAAATGCAAATTATATATATATATATATATATATATATATATATATTCAATGTAATAATTTTTAAAAGTTTACCCTTTTTACTATTGACTTAAAAAGAGCTTCAGCTTCGTTCATTCTTCATAGGGAAAAAAAGGAAAGACGTAATAATGCATCTAAAAAGTAAAATTAAGCGGTTTTAAAAACTAGTGACTTCAAAATTAGATGTCTCGAAAAATTAATTTTGTATATGAAAACATAAACTTTTATTCTTATTTTAATAGTATTATTAGTAGATTTAATTTAAATATACACAAATGAAATTAGAAAAATAAATTATGAAACCTATAATGAAGGGAATGAGAATGACAAAAATAATGAAAAATCCCTACTAAAATATATTTATATTAAAAACAGAAAAATAGTAATTTCACAAAAAGGTCTTAAGATGCAGGAATTTTGAAATCAATTCAAAATACTTTGTTTTTAAAAATATAAAAAGAATATAGTAAATGAAAAAAGGAAAAGAAAGAAAACTCTTTTGATATTATCCAATGACATAAGGTGAAATAAATCTGAGTAATAAAAAAATATCTATTAAAATAATCTTTATCTGAAATAAAAAAATGTATATTGTAATAAAAATTAATTAATTAAATTAAGAAAAAGCATTTTTAAAGATATAAAACAAGAAAAATTATACACTTTTAGAAATAAAAAAAAACCATATTACAGAAAAGCACGTGGATTAAAAAGAAAATAAGATAACAACAACATATATTCCTACACCGATAGGCAAGATAATACGCTGAAATCTCAAAAAAAAACCTGTAAAAAATTTCCGCGACTGAATCACCGTAGTCGCGCAAATTCGATTACTATCGATACTTCGAAATCCAGGAAAAATCAAAAATACAATATTTTTCAGTAATTTTGAAAATTCGATATTTATCAGCAAATTAGATAAGTATCGACATTTCAATATTATGTTAGGGCGCACGAGTGTGAAAATGCGAGCTCTGAATAAAATTGTGGGTTTAATATGAATTAATCCTTTTTGCTTTTATTTCTGAAGGTTAATATTTAGAGAATAAACAAAGAACAACCTAAAACCTCCTGATAGCCGCAACTTATTTTTCCATAATGATATAATTCAACCGAGGCATAGAAAACCATTTATTCCGAAATAACAGGCTTAAAACACGTATTTTCTATACTAGAATGTGAAGGTGTTAATAGAAATATTAGCAAAAAACATGCATGTAGAAGTCTAACCAAATCTTGCAAAAAAAAATTCTACTATTAGAAGTCAGACTTCTGACTCAGGGGTACATATCCTCAGAAGCTACTGTACATGAGAACACCAACAACAAATGTAATACGGAACATGAGAACACCAACAACAAATGTAATTATTTAATAAAAAGCAAATAAAATTTAAAAAAATTGTTAACCTAAGTAGGAATGTTTTTATATCACTTGTTTTACTTTTCAAATCAGACTAAATTAAAAACTAAAAACAAATAAAAGTTACAATATTTTTTTTCTCAAAAATTTGACATTTTTATATTTTAACTTTTAAAAATCCTTTCTAAAATTTGACAACCAGTAAATTTTGTTCGAATGTTTCTTGAGGTGCTAACACAACTAATTTTATTCACGTATGAAAAAATTTATCTGTTAAGTCTTTCACAAGCTATGAAGAAGCAAACTATCTTCTTCATGATCTCAGTTAAAAGGTTTCTCTATAAATGCAGATAGAAATCAATTATTCGGATACGTGTTTCGAGATCTTGCTTTAATTATTCTTACCTATAATGAATACTCATTTTAATTTAAGTCTGGAATTTCAATTTACAACGAAAATCTTTTGTCAAAGCTTTTCACGTATGAGGCTAATTAATTTCCGGGCCTCCAACGCACAGCAAAGGAGGAAACTCAATAGATCAGTTATAGAATGAAGGCGGGTGATTGAATTCAGAAATCTGATTACGCCGGCTACGGTTTCCTTTAATCTGCATCTCAAGGAAGCTATTTAAATTTGAAGCCTTGTTTAGCTCACTTCCACTCCATTTAAAGATCAAATTTCGCTCGAAGTTGTCAGTTTGATGGGGGGAATGAATTTAAAAAAGGCTAAAAAGGGGGCAATCAACTATTTTGCATTTAAAATGTTTAATCCCTCTTGTTTTCTCAAGAAAAATTATCTTCTAGGTTATCTTTGCTTAATTTTTTTTGCTATTTATAATTTCAAAGAATTATTTAAAAAAAACTATTTCTTTAAATACTTCAGTTTCTATTAAAAGTCATTCAGTGATTGATGTTGAATATCATTCAGTATCGTGATATTGATATTGTAACTTAACATAATAAATGAACAAAACATTCCTACAGAAATCTTCAATTAAATAAAAAGTTAGTGAGGTTAATTCTTGCTTTCACTATTGGGTCATTTTTAAGAAGATTATTATCATGTCAGAACATGATGTTGTTTTGGGGATGAGAATTTTGGCGCCAACAAAAATTTGATGGCGAAAAAAAAACTTATTATTATCTGCACGAGTATTTCAAAAAAAAATCAGCTTTTAATAGCGTGTTTCCATTGTATTTACAAGCGCTCTGATTAAAAAAAATAAGTTAATGACTCTAGTAAATAAAACCTAGAAAAATGTCCTTTTAAGCACGTGACTATATGAAATGAAATAAATAGGAAATTTGATATTTTTGAAACAATCAATGCGAGAATTTTTTTTGGATCGTTTGCCATACTAAAGTGATTCATTCGATGAAACAATTAAAAGGAATAGAAACATAATTTCACTTACACGAGCACGTGGTGCTTGGCCGTTCAAGAAATGATGTTCTGACATGATACATTGAAATATGCATAGCACATTTCATTTGAATCTTTTTTTCTCTTTTTAAGCCTTTTGTTAGTTCAAATACAAATATAGAATATATACAATGATAAATTTATGCAAAGGTAATTGCTGAACAAAAGATTAGTTATATGTTTAGTTAACTAACAAAAATAAATCTAAATATTGCAAGAAAAATAATATATATGAGGGTTAGTTGCATTTTTAGAATGAAGTTGATTTTCGCATTCTTTGATATTAATTTAATTCCATTTGTATACTTTTGTGATCTCGTTTTCTAAAATATTTGAAGCTGAAAATTGGTGAATACAAATATTTATTTTTTATATAAAAAAACTGATTAAATAAATTTAATAGATACGAACTGACCCGCTTTAGATAGGAAAAGCAAAAAGCACTTTTGCATGCTAAATTTAAATTTTAATACCTGTTTTGTATATTCACGATATTTCAGCCGATCATCACGAATAATAATCGACATGTGGTTACGAATTAGGAAAAGTCTGAAATTTTAGTTATTTCCCATTGACAGCCCGAAAAAATAACAAATTTTTTATTTTTTATTTATTTTATTCAATTTTATACAGGTTCAAATTTGCAGAAACATTGAAATACATCATTTGTGCTACAAGAATTCTTCTCCCACAATCTCTTCTTACAAAAAGTGAACATACTTACCAGAGGAATAAATGTTTTCAAACTTTACCCTCTTCTTCTAACCTTTTGTTTCCCATGATAATTATCATTTAATGCTTATTTTTGAACATTTAAATGTTGCTCTTATTTAAATGCTAAAATTCTATTCAATTCATTTCAAAAAATTGAAGCCCAACTCAAAACTATTTTCTTACTTGATTTTAAATGACAATTTATTCTTGATTGTAGTTCCATTTGAAAAATAAATGAATAATTCAATTCGGGAAAAGTTGTTTTATTAATAACATAAAAACAATTCAATAAAATTTGGTATAAGATTCTTTATTAAAGAAATAATATTACCTTTTGACAGGTGGGAAAAAATAAAATCTTTTGAAAAGCATGGTTCTTTATTAATATTATCTGTCTCATCTCAATCATATCTCAATTAACATTTAATTTTTCATTAGCAATATCAATTCTCTTTAGCAAAAATGATAGACACTTTTGAATTTTATTTTGGAATCTGTTTATTTCATTTCAGCTAGACATAAATTACAATCCCCAAGGACAGTGATTGAAAAATAATGAAGTCTATAGTAATCCGGTTGAATAGGGATGATAGAAATTCATGGCAACACATTTAAATTTCTAAAGTGGAGATTTTAAAAATAGTTAGGCCCTAACGGTTAAAAAAATACTGTGTAATCTATATCAATGAATCTTTTTTATCAATCAATTATAACTAATTAGCTTGTTCATTAATTACAGAATATTGAAGCTATTCCTTATAAATGAATTATAAATCCCTGATCTATTTTCTTGGATATAATTACAAAACTTTTACAAATCAAGGAAGCTGCGATAATTGTGCACTTAACATGTCACTACACAAAGGTTTTCTTTTATTTAAAAGTGTTATCAAATTTATTTTGGTATTCATAATAGCATCAACATTAATCATACTTATTGTTTTCAATAAATGATCATAAGAGCTTTTTTTTGTTTATTTGTAAAATATAATAATAATGACCTTTAAAGGTTCAATACCCCCCCTCCCAAAATTGCTTATAAAAACCTTTGAAGATATATCCTAATAGGATAGCGATGAGCAATGCTTAGTAGTTTGTTCTGGTTTCAGTTTCTGAAAATCTGCAACAGGCTTGCAATTTTTTCTTGAAGTTTTCAAACGAACTTTAAAAGATTGCTATCCTTCCAGCTTTTGTAAATAAAACATTCTAAAAATAAAGCATTACAATTCATTAGTCCGATGATCTCAATGAATTTCGGAGAAAAATAACATGAATGCACTCAAGCGGATAGTAAATTTTGTGCTATTTCCAGGAATGAACATTTGCACACTCTCTTATTCAACTTATCTCATGTATGTAACAATTACAATTCATAATCAATTTCCCTGATGTGCTATAGTTTAGAAATTTTATACAATTCTGTGATATGAAAGGAAATGTAATCTATATTAATAAAAATGCAACTCGAAATGCGTTGTTAAGCGCAAAACTGGAGAACGGCTCGACCGATTCGGCTAATTTTTATTTTAATATTTTCGTAAAGACACAAGGATGGTTCTTATGGAGAGAAAAAATGAAAAAACTGAGAGGAAAATAGTGAAAACGACACTTTTCTTACTTTCCCGCCAAAAATCTTTATTTCCTTCCCCCACACCAACTGAGTAAGATAGCAGGAAGTAATAAATTATGATTTGTATAGAAAGAAGTGCGCGAAGTCAGTTGGTTTTCATTCATAGATAACGGGATGTTTAAAAAAGAAAGAAAATAGTTGCTTTTATTATTAGTCTGTATGAATATTTAGTCTATGCCTTCTCGAAATAAAGTCTGAACAGGGAAGAAAAAAAAATTAACAAAGCGAAAAAAAGGTTTGTAAAAAGAAAAGTAGTGAAGAAAAAAAAGAAAAGAAAAGAAGGGTGTGTTTGTGTCACCATTATTTCCTTTGTGCGCGGCATTTTCCAAGCTGTTTTTAAACTTCCGCATCCCTTGAAAATCAATTGTGTCTTTATTTGTTTAGTGTGTTCACATTTATGAAAATTTGAATCTCCTTATTCTATAAAAACGTAGCATTTTAGACTTGTTAAGTATTTACTTCAAGATTATTTTAAACATTAATTAGTTTCAAAATGTAAGTAGACGATAAATAATGTGGCGCACTAATAGGTTACAAACATCGATAGTTTCTCTTTAATGTTATTAAATTATTTATGGCATCAGAGCGGCAGATTCAATCAATTTTTTCTCCTGATTCATAATAAATTATTCAACTGTTTTGTTTTAGACTGACCAAATAGAAAGAATGAAAAAATGCAAAGTGCATTGTAATCATTATTCTGTTTTTATTGGATTGTAATCATTATTCTGTTAAATTTATTTAAGTTTATTAACTTAATGTGACTTTTAAAAGTAATAAGTAAAATAAACTTACTTCTTTAGAACAGTAGAGACAGGTGTAACTTATTCACAAACAATTATATTGCAAATTAAAATTTTATGTGCATAGCAGTTAATGCATATGCTTGTTTGCTTATATACTGTAAGTATGCAAGTTATTTGAGTTGTAAGTTTGCTTATATACTGTAAGTATTTCATGTAAGTATGCAAGTTATTTGAATTGAGTCTGATTTGACATTTAATGTACAGTATTTTAGGAAATAGGCTGGAAAAAATGAGACTAACGGAAGTGTTACAAATAATATATTATTAGAGAAAATATGTTTTATTTTCCAAAATCTTTCATTGCCAAACATTATAAGATATAATTAGACACGCTACTAAAATTAAAAAGAAAAGTAGGCCAAATAGAATGAAAACTGGCTAGCAATTGATAAAACTTTATTTTTTTATTTTTATGTAGTCATGATGTATACTACATTAATATTTCTTTTATATTTGCTAATTTTATTTACTTATTTTTTTGGTTTCTAAGACTTTCTGAAATCTGATTGCAAGCAATTTAACTTATTTTCAGGCAAATAATAGATCCGTTCTTTTTTGAAATATTAATTCATGCGTGCGATAGTATCATTCTCAACTAAAAGATCTGTATTGCAAAAGAAAATTGGTCCATGATTTTCTTATCTTCTTTACTTTACCCAAAATATAATGATGTTGTTTTGCTCTAAAACATTTCACCTGCTTATTGTTAGATTTCGAAAAAGTGTGAAATTTGTAATTACAGAACTTTCCCACAAATTTATTTTATACACTTAATTACAAATTAATTGAGGATTCAAATCGCTTTTACAGATACGAATAAAATTGAAAAAATCATTTTGCCTTTAAATTATTTCTACAAAATGACTAATGTATGAAATGTATTATCTTATATGTAAATTAATTATATAAGTAATTATAAAAACATTTTGTTTGTAAAATCATGATTTTTTCCAAACGATGCGGAATAAAGTTTTTTATTTCCAAAACTAGAACTCTAATTTCCTTTTAAGAATACGAGATCAGATACAATATTACATATTTTCCTTTCTCTAACAAAAATTTTATTTATTATATAAATAAAATGAATAATAATAACTACAAATTTCTGACAAGCTAAGAATACTTTTTAATAATGAATATTTACTTTCGGAATCGAAAGTAAAATGATGAATAGATGAGAGATTCACGTTCGTCTATTCAAGAACCAATCTATTTTCAAAATATTCTAAAATTTTACAAAAGAGAGAATTTATTTTTTTAATTTTTATGACTTTATTACTTGAATGAAAGTAGCGTCAAATTCTACACTCAACAAATAAGGTCGTGGCATTAACTATTTGCACAGATAACTGGAAACTTCAATGCATTCGGGGATAAAATTTCGTTTACGAAACGAGGACGTTCCTTGTAAATTCTCGGCGTATGCAGGAAGATTTGAGTTAATTATTGGCTATTCTTTTCAGCGTTAAGGTGATAGTACAAACGTTCGTTTACACATACTTGAGGGGCACTGGATTCTGAAACCTGACGACAGTCTGATGCTATTACCGATAAGCTGCTTTTGGAAAGTCATTTAAATTTGACACAGTGTTTATCTCCTTTCCTCTTTAAGGAATAATGGATGATTTATTCTCTAAGGAGTTTCCCCTTAAAGAATTTTAATTATTCACGATTATTTTGTAATAAACGATTATGCGAATGCTTACTATTTCATTTATCATTACAGTCCCTACTTTTTAATTTGCTTTCGATAACGAATAACTAGAAAAATCCACTCTTGAATTTTATTTAATTCAGATAAAATTCAATATATTTTTCTCTTTCTTAAAAAACAATTAT
>JAOUZG010015456.1:502880-551683 GCA_026289955.1 Argiope argentata | reverse complement strand
TATATATAATTCACTTTTCCTATATTTTTAAGCTCATTTCAGATATTATTCGCCATGGATTCAGTAAACAGATTCAGTAAAACAGATTCAGTACGGTTCCGCTGACAAAACCGTTGCGAGACTCCGAGTGCAAAAAATTCATTTGACAAAATTTTTACTATTAAGAAGTCTCCTTCATTGCATATTTTTAGTGGACGATAGCGATGAGAAAAGGTGGTTTATTTTTGCATAAGTTCATCAAACTTGTATCAATTTTAATAATTTTAATTTATAATATTATGATTGTTTTAAAATTAATGAAATGACAATTTCTAAATTTGATTAATAAGATATTAATTTTAATTACATTATGAACATTTCAAAAAGTTATCTTCCAAGCCAACTATTCGCACCACAGTAGTGAAATCTTGTACAGGAAATCATTAGATTTTTCTATATTTCCTTTCATTTATTTAGAAATTACCTGAATATTCTTTAGTACCATGTGGACAAAAAAAATTTAAAATCTTCCCCTGCGCATTATAGATGAAATTGTTCTTTCAGAATCCTAAAGCTACCTTTATATTTATTTTCTATTGATGAAGAAATTTTTAACTGCATTGAAGTTGTTTTTTTTTTTTTAAATAAATTTTGAAAAAATTGGAAAAGTTTTTTTTAATTCGTTGAAATGTTTTCTCGTGTTCCATTAAAATGTGCCAAAGTTTTACAAATTCATCGTCTTATCTCCTTTACATTCAGATTATTATGCAAAGAATGGTACTTAGTTTCCTCTTTACGGAAATGGGGGGGGGGTGGAATTTTTTTTAAAAACTGTCAATATGTTATCATAAAAGTTTTTACTTCTAGAATTAAATAAGAATGATTAATGTTTGTAGAAAAATATTGTAAGAATCTAGGTTTCGAACGTGACTAATGAATGTATAAAAACACACTTTTAATGAAAAGAACTACATTCATGTCGTTAAATGAAAAGCTTTCAAGTGTTTTATGAAACTCATTTCTCCGAGACCTTTTTTTTACAGTTGGAAAATAAAGCCACAATCCAAATTTTGTTTTCAATCTAATATCTCTTTTTTTAAAAAAATACATCTTGCATTAGTTCCGATTGCTAAGAAATTTATATTTCCTTTATACAAAAATATATTTGCAAAATAAGAAACAGAAAGTATCTCTGACTTTTTCATTTTTTTAAACAAGAGTATTTTATTTATACATTTAAGCTGCATTTTAAATAGCGTTTCGCGTTTAATGCTTGAGGGAGAAGAATTGAGCAGTTTTCTGGCAAGATTCCAGAAATGCATTAACCCTTCTGAACATCATCAAATGGTGTTCATTTAAATCGATTTAAATGAAGAATGCTCAGCATTTGTAATGAATGTATGAGTTTTTTGTAAGAGTGAATGTTTGATAAAAATAATATGGCAAGTTTTATTTTATTAGTGTTTCTTCTTTTAAAACCCTTTTCAACATTTCTTTCTTCATATCTGATAAATCGATAACACTAGGAATCCAAAGTAAAAAACTTGTGATTGATCTCAACTCTCAAAGTCTTGTGGCATTAAAATACACAAACTCCTGTTTAGATGTCGAGTTAAACTTAGTAAATTTATAAGTTCAGTTTATGAAATACTGTAGAATACACACAGATATTAATATTCCCACAAAGTGGTTGGAATATTGTATTAATCGTGATAACTTTCTTCTTTGCTCCTTTTAGAAGAATTTTCAGAAAGTACAAAAAATCTTGGCTACCATATAATATATGTGTTTTTATTGATTGTAAAGGTTTGAGACTACAAAAATTCTTTTTAGCAATAATGTATGATTTTAATGCTTTAGGACTGACTGATTGCATAAAATGAATATGCTACAAATATAAAAAGGCTACAAACATGCTACAAATATAAAAATAATGGTTGTAATAAGTGAGTAGTTTACTTTAGTAAGTGATATAAAACCATATATTGTGAAGGAGCGTAATTTTTTATTATAAAAATATTTCATAATATTCTTATATATATAAAATAATCCTCAAGAAGAAATATTTAATATTTTTTAAACCCTCAAGAAGTTTGAAATCATCAAAAGTTAGTTTTTTTTCAATAACTTCATTTCTTTTCAATTTTTGAATTGAGCCCCTTAACGAGTCCCCCCCCTATATAAAACGTATTTCATATTCAGCTGGAACTAATGGAAAAATAATGATGCTTTGAGTAATCAATTTCAAATAAAATTTATATTAAACTAAATTCAATAATCGGTAGCCACATTAAAATTTCTAAACTTTTATTTTTAGCATACATTACTTCAAAAATATTTTTAGCTCTGTTTTTTTACACAGTAATTTCAAACTACAGAGAAAATTAATATTCAAGAAATAATAGTCGTAATTGTTTATTTTTTGATTGTAATGAAAATTTTCAAATTCTGATATTGCATAAAAATTTGAAATAGTATTAGTGAAAAACTCCTTAACCCTTTCATTAGGGAGCTTTCAAAGATGGATTCAGTGGACTAAAGACGTGCTGTGGATTTAAAATTTGAATAGTAAACGATGTGTCCATTAGTATTTGAGAATTCAGGAAAACCAAATTTCTTTTACTTTTAAAAAAGGAACTGTCTGGCAATCGAACATCAGATTTCTTTTGAATTGTAAAAAATACAATGGGGGCAAGAAACCTTTTTACTGAATAATTTTAGAATCTCATGAAAATTTTATCTGTTTTATCATTTTATGATCTTCTATTTTTAACTGATATCTTGTTCTTAAAAATTTTCTTAAAAATTGTTCTTAAAAGTTTTACATTTCATTCTAAATATTAGTTTATGTACACCTTTCAAAAATTTTTAATAACATTTTCCTTGAAATTTTAGTATGGCAATTGCATGCAATCAGAATTCATTTTTAATTTCTTATAAATGTTTTTAAAAACCATTTTCATATTTTATTTTATTTTATTCGAAATGGAATGAAACTTCTTTCTTCTATTTGAAATAAGTAAATTTACAAGATCAATTTCATAAGAAATTTCTTGTAATATATATTTATAAATTTTTCTAAAACAGGTACAGTAAGTGAATCCTTTTTAAAATCAGAGATTATGCAGATGTACGGAATAGTTACTGTAATTTATTCGGATCATACGAGCGTTTGACAAACTATGATAAATAAATTTCCTCTCATTCCCATTTTTATGTGAGAAAACGTGATGTTTGAAAGCCACAAACGGGATTAAATTGCTATTGTAAATAAGAAATTTTCCTAATCGAAAACTCAGCGATCATCTCTCATTATTGATATAACATGCGAAATATTTTTTAGCACATTTTGTAGCTAATGCGTTAAAAAAAAGTCTTAACATTTATAAAATATTTGTAATATAGTTTATTGTTATGCATTGTGAAAAATAGGAACGAAAATATAATCTAGGCTTCTAAGACTGCAAAATCGAATATATGCTTTATTTAAAATTTATGATATAATAACCTTTTGAATAGATAAAATTATCAAGGGGACTTCAAAGCAACTATCCTTTCCGAATGTCAGCGTCTGCGTATAGTTTATCAGCACATTTAATCATCTTTAATTTGATTAATATTTCTTACTTATTCAATTTTTAGGGAAAGGACTGGTCGAATATCGAAAGCGCTACATATCCAGGATGCACTTTCACAAGATGGGTAAAGCAACAGATGGCATTAAAAGTATTTATTGTGTTTATCCAAATGCATTACATGTCCAAAAATGCCAGAGGTGTTTTTCTAAGTTCAATTGCGGGAATGTTGATTCTTCCGACTCTTATCAATTCGGAAGTCGAACAACTGTAGACAAGGACTTCTTAAAATAAAACAGAGACTGCTGCTCTGACCGCCCTAGGAGGTACAGGGAAAACTCTGAACGACAGCATTGGCGAGTTCTAAAGGTTTTCACCAGCCAAATATTATTTTTGTCATGCCAGAATATGATGTTGTTTTTGGGACGAGGTTTTATGGCGTCAACAAAAATCCGTAGGCGAAAAATTAAAATTTTATTATCTGCACGATCATCACAAAAAAAATAATCATATTTTAATAACGTGTTGCCATTGCATTTACAAAAGCTATGGTTAAAATAAAACCTAGAAAAAATGTCATTTTGAGGAAGTGATTATATGATGTGAAATAAATTGGAAATGTGATTTTTTAAAACAATAAATTCGAGACAAAGTTTTTTTGAATATTTTGCGCTAATAAAGTGACTCATTCATTGAAACAAATAAAGTGAATAAAAATATAATTTAACTTGCACGAGCACTTGGCGCTTGGCCGTTCAAGAAATGATGTTCTGGCATGATGCATTGAAATATCCATAGCAGATTTCATTTTAATCTTTTTTTTAACTGAGCCGATTTCTGAAGTTTCAATTTTTTCCCCATTCAAGTGGAAAAAAGAATCCATTTCATACAAAGCATTTAACATATATGATTGGTTATTTAAGCATTCCATGGCATTCCTATAAAAAAGGATCTCTTGTATACCCAACACAAATTTTCCAATCTTGCCGATATTTTTAATTCTTTCCGATCACTGCTTCCCTCCGAGGAAGTAATTTCAAAGAATGCCGTTAGAAATGTCTCTGAAATTCAGATACTGATTTCTTTCACTTTCTTTATTTTCTTTTTCCTCTAGAGCTTCAATTTGCTTTTTCGGTCTTGCTACTGATGCGCAAATCTCACGCCGATTCTTTTCCGTTGTTTTGTTTCTACAATGGTTTTTCTACTAGGAGATTTTCAATGGAAATTCTCTTACGCGAGTGAGCGCCAATGTTTGCTTTGAAGAGGATCGCTGCTGGTTATGTTGGAATGAGTTTCATCATCTCCCGAGAAGAATTATTCTCGCCTCTATAACTGAATACGCAGCTCCATTTCTAAAGTTTTAAAAGATTTAAGAATATAAAATAGTTTTTGAAGAAAGTGACAGCTAATAATATAGTAAGATATTATCTTTAAAAATTGTTATATTTTAAAAGGATTCAAATGTTTCACTGGTACAAGTATGGACATTGCTTTATATTTTTTGTTAGCTTATTGTCGAGAATATTAAGTTCCAAAACAATTAGTATGCTTCCCATTTTATAAATCAATAGCCTCTATTCCTTCAATCTGAATTTAAAGGAGAAAATTATGTAATTAAAGTAGAAAAATGTAATTAAAGTTTTTTTTACAAATATTCAATTTCTTGGAATAAATAGACACCATAAGATTAGATAATTCGTTGTAAAGTTTTGCAATACTGTTTGTTCGTGAAGCGTCTTATATATATTATTAAAATGTGTTTCCGATTTGATGATTGGGATTTTTTTTGAAGGAAATTATTTTTGCTCTACGGAATACCAGATTTAATTAAAAAAATATACAAAAATATTTATATTTCTTGTTGTAGGATCTATTCCCTATTATTTTATCCTTCTGTTAATTAAGACCATCTTTATTGTCTAATTATTTATTCATTATATACAGGCAAGTTGATGCAAGCCGATAGGGGGCAAATTGTAACAAACGATGAACAACTTGTAGCAATAATATACATCACTAGCCGCCTTTGGCGACCAGTCGGTTCGCCAGTATTAATGCTCGCTAAAATTTTCATATATTTTATGTAGCTGTGTCTCATAACAGGTTTTTTAACAAAATATTTTTAAACCAAACAAATTTTGATAATCAAATAATTCATTTATAGTATTATTTAGTATAATTTTCTTCAGATGTTCTGTTCATTGTACTACTCATCTTTCTCTTTCTATCCGAGCAATGATTGTCCCGGAATTGATATTTTACTTAAATGGTGGAGGGAAAGATCTATAATGCTACGTTTTTATAGAATAATGAGATTCAAATTTTCATAAATGTAAACACACTAAACAAATAAAGACACAATTGATTTTCAAGTCGAAAGTTTAAAAACAGCTTGGAAAATGCCGCGCACAGAGGAAATGGTGACACACACACACCCTTCTTTTCTTTTTTTCTTCACTACTTTTCTTTCTACAAACCCGTTTTGGACTCTGTTATTCTTTTTTCTTTATTTATTACTTTATTATGACTTTATTTCGAGCAGGCACAGATTAAATATTCATACTGACTAATAAAAAAAAGCATCTATTTTCTTTCTTTTTTAAACACCCCATTATCTATGAATGAAAACCAACTGACTTCGCGTATTTCTTTATAAACAAATCCTAATTTATTACTTCCTGCTATCTAACTCAGTTGGTGTGGGGGAAGGAAATGAAGATTTTTGGCGGGAAAGTAAGAAAAGTGTCGTTTTAACCATTTTCCACGCAATTTTTTCATTTTTTCTCTCCATAAGAACCATCCTCGTGTCTTTACGAAAATATTAAAATAAAAATTAGCCGAATCGGTCGAGCCGTTCTCCAGTTTTGCGCTTAGCAACGCATTTCGAGTTGCATTTTTATTATTATAGATAATGTATATAAAATCATTTTATCTTTACCGTTACCCCCCTCGGGGCACCTCGAAAAGAGGACGAGTGGCTTCCGGTATGGGAGATGGATGGACACAAATACAAGGGGGATCTGCCTCTTTCCATCGATGACGTGACGTACCTCCTTCGGGAAGAATTGCACTATAGCCAGGGATTTCCCTTAGCACTCAACCAAAGTGATCGACAATTTTGCCGTTGCGGCGGTCCGTTCATTCAATTTTCTTGGTCCGCGTGCCTCCGGGCTGGTTGGAGAGTCACTGATGTGACTTATCTTCACTGTTCTTTTATTGATTGAAGTATATGACAATTATTATCACTTCGCATAGTGATGATAATGAAATGTTTTATTTTAAAAATAAACAAAATATTCAGCAAATTAACATTAAAGCCAGTCTCCACCGAAAGTACGGTTAACGTAAATTGTAGGCAGCTGTCAATCCACATATCCACATTTCGTGAGTTAAGCATGGAACCATTTCTTTGTCATCAAAATTGTAAGCCTGTTTGCCATGTCTTGGGTTAGAAACCGGGTGCTTCAAAAACTCGTTTCGCCTTGAAATCGTGACCTGTAGTTCTGTGGTAATTCTGTTGGGATAAGTGATCTTTCTTCTAACGCTACGCGGCAGACGAAGAGGAGATGAAGGCCCTGTTGCTTCACGCGTCAATTGAGAATTGTTCATAATCACGTAGCCTGCCGCAAATTAACATGAAAATTGCTTCTCAGCATGATCTAATATGCTATCCTATACCGTAAGCAAGTTAATGCGAATCTGTTCTCCTTTTTTAAATTTGTATATTAATTCAAAATCCGCTTCTTAACTCTTTTTCCTCTGTTTTCTCCAAACATCACCTTTTCCTCCCCTTAATGATTTTTTTTCTTATAGTTTCTTGATTTTTTCTTGTTATTATTCCCCTTTGACTTCCATATGGTTTTCTGGGTTAGATGATGACTAAAATATTTAATTAAATATTTAATGTAGCAAGCTCAATAAATTTTGCAGTAAAATATTTTTAAGCTTCTATATTCATTTAACAAAATCTTTTTAAGCTTCACCTTTATTCAAATCGTTTTATTCATTTCCCTCATTTTTATCACCTCTCCTAAATTTTTTAATGGATGTACTCAGTTCTTTTTATTCTTTTATCAATATAACCTAACTTTTTATTTAAAACAAAATCTGTTATTTTTCTTCTCAATAGAGTTTTAAATATAAACTTAAATCTTTTACAGGTTTTTCTCAGAATAATGTTTATATATTATTTTTTCTTCCGTAGTCAGCTTTCCGAACCATGATTTTTGTTGAGGGCAAAATTTTAATTTCACTATTCTACACGTTTTTTTAATTTTTTTAAAATTAGTTATCGATACTGACACGGAGTGTAAGATGAAGACGAAAACAGATCTACAGCTTCGACTTTTATCAATAATTTTAACGTTCTCCCAGAATTCGTATTATACTAGATGCGCAAAATTTTAATACATTAATATTAGTTCAAAAATTTGATGAAACTTTTTTCCTTCTTGGAAACATATAAATTAAATATTCTCTTTAAAAATGATCAAAAACACGAATAAAAAATCACATATATGAGCCGAATAACTGCAAGTTATACATTCTGTATGTGTAGCTCTTTCTCTCTATATATATCTGCTCCGAAATGCACATTCATAATTCTACTGAAGTGTGTGTGTGTTTGTGTTTGTTTGCTTGTTTGTTTGTTTGTGTGTGTGTGTGTGTATGTTGTGTATGTAGAGATAAAAACCATTTTATAAGAGATACATTTTTAATTATTAAATTAAAAAGATACACAAATACATTTAGAGAGTGCGTATGTTGCTATTACTAAAAACGTAGTGGAATATAGATGAATCAAAAACAGAAGGGAAAAAAACGAGGAAAAAAAAACTATAGTGAAAATAGAAAAGAACCTAAAGAAATCCGGCCTGATGACTTTCTCATGGGTCACCATCAGGCAGGTATTCCGATAAAAAGTGGATTTTTTTTTCTGTAAAGGGTTTGATGCAATACATCTCTCAATAATATGGAAAAAATAATATACATTGAAGGGACAAAAGTCATGGGATGACTGTTAATATCGTGCCGGTCCTCCTTTTGCCCGGCGAAGTGCATCAACTCGACGTGTCATGGAGTCCACAAGTCGTTGGAAGTCCTCTGCAGGAATATTGAGCCATGCTGTTTGTATTGACGTCCATAATTGTGAAAGTGTGGATGGTGCAGGAGTTTGGGTACGAACGGACCTTTCGATGATGTCCCATAAATGCTCGATGGGATTCATATCGGGTGATCTAGGTGGCCAGATCATGCGCTGGAAATGTCCGGAATGTTCTTCAAACCAATCGCGAACAGTTCTGGCCCGGTGACATGGCGCATTGTTATCCATGAAAATCTCATCGTTGTGTGGGTATGTGAAGTCCATGAATGGCTGCAAGTGATCTGCAAGCAGCTGAACAGAAACATTTCCAGTCAATAATCGGTTCAGTTGCACCAGAAGACCGAGTTCACGCCATGTAAAAACAGCCCACAACATTATGCAGCCACCATTAGCTTGAACAGTGCCTTGCTGACAGTTTGGGTCCATGGCTTCGTGGGGTCTTCGCCACCCTCGAACTCTACCATCAGCTCGTAACAACTGAAATTGTGATTCATCTGACCACGCCATGGTTTTCCACTGGTCTAGGGACCAGTCGATATGCTCACGAGCCCAGGAGAGTCGCTGCAGGCGATGTCGTGCTGTCAGTAAAGGCACTCGAGTCGGTCTTCTGTCCTCATAGCCCAAGGAAGACTAATTTCGCCGCACAATCCTATCGAACACGTCCCTCGTACGTCCCACATTGATTCTTGCAGTTATTTGACGAAGTGTTGCGTGTCTATTAACATTGATCATTCTACACAGACGTCGGCGGTCTCGGTCGTTAAGTGCAGGTGGTCGCCCACTGCGCTGACCATGATAGGATGTGATGCCTGAAATTTCATACTCTCAGCACACTCTTGATACTGTGGATCTCGGAATGTTGAATTCACTAACGATATCCGCAATGGAATGGCCCATGCGTCTAGCTCAAACTAACATTCCACGTTCAAAGTCTGTTAATTCTCGTCGTGTCGCCATAAATCACAAAAACCCTGTTAACATGAATAACTTGAACACAAATAAAAGCTCTGGAAAATGAACTGCGCATTTATACTTTTTCGCTGCGATACTACTGCATATTGCTATCCCATGACTTTTGTCACTTCAGTGTAAAATAACGGGGGAAAATACGGATTACACTTCTGATATTCTAGCGTATTTTACGAAACTACTTTTCCTTTCAATATACATTATTTTAAAATTCATGCTAAAAAAAGGAGCGAAACAAAAAAAAATAAGACAGCTTCATTTGGGTGTCTATATTGATTAACACAGTTAGTAAGAATTAAATTTATTTCATCTTTAGAAAACTAAGATAAACAATCACTTTTCTTTACAAAAATAATTTATTTTCCTTCTATAAATCACAATGCATTCTATTTAAAAATTGGTAGAAAATAAAAATAATATCAAGAAAAAATACTTTTATGTTATATCACTTCCTATTTTGAATTTAAGAAAAATGCAATGAAAATTTAAATTTGTTTTCAAAATATTCAATTGTTTTTATTTCCTTATCCTTCCTGGTCGTTTCCATTAAAAAAGCAAATTTATTTAAGAGTCAACGAATCTGATTGCCAAGCTGCATAATTATTATTGATTGTAGTATTATTTAGGGCAATCTTGCGAAAAAAAAACTTTATATCCAGACGGGTTTTTTAAAAATCTTGTTGACTTTTTTTCTTTACTGAAATAAATATTACTCTTTTTTTTCTTTACTTCTCTGGAAGTTGTTTCAAAGAAAGGCATTATAAATATCCCTGGTAACCAGATCTGATTTCTCCGTTTTCTTTTCTTTTGTTTCTTCATTTTGCTGGTTTCGATATTTTTTCTGAATTTCGCCTTTTCCCTTGTTGAATGAATATCTAGCTTTCTTTGTCATTAAATTTCAGATTATTTTTCTCTTAATATTTTTTTCTTTGCAGCTATTCAACTTAAAAATTCCGTCTCTTTTGAAAGTTGGGTTAGGTGTAGTTTTAGTAGTAAAAATAACTTGAAAATTGGATTTTTGTAAATATTTAAAAATATATTCTTCATTTTCAGAACTGATTGGATTACTTTGCTTTAAACGTTATCTTTTTTTTCTCCTTAAATTGTTTAAGGAAATGGTTTTCGTTAAATTTCTTTGCTTTTCTTGAAACGTGAAATTCCTGACCAAATAATTTCCAAAGACTCTCTCTTCTTAGAATTTTTAAATTGAATAAATTTTAAAAATCTAGAATGTTTTAATGGAAGATAATGAGATACTCTATACTAAGATCCTATATATTGGAGTTGTTTTAAGATCATGTTGTTTTATTTTTATTATTCATTTTATCGAACAATTAGTTTTCGTTATCAGAAAATTCATATGTTGCTTCCGACTATTTTAAATTTCTGTGAATGCCCCTCTTAAAATTTGTTTTCAACGGAAATTTATTATTTCAATAGAAGTAATAGTTTTTCAGTAACGCGAGGATGAGCGTTGAGACACATATCGCAAAATACAGCGTCGGCCGCTTCAGCCCTTTCAATGTACTTATTCCAAAATTTTATTTCTACATTATTACTTCAGATTATTTCAAAAATATGAGTTCAAAGAAAAAACTGGTTTTTGAAAATATTTTATTACTTATTTTCGATATTTTATGACAAATGACTTCAAATTGTTAGTAAGAGCTTCATTGCATTCATGAAATTAATAAGCATGCATATTACATAATCCCATTTGTTAATCTGATATAAAATGTGGTGTTGACAGCTGTCATCTTTTATGGTCTAAAATTATTCTCAATCCAAAATTAAATTAATCAGATACATTAAAGAGTAAAAAAAAATTATCATGTCAGAACATGATGTTGTTTTTAGCGTCAACAATAATCTGTAGGCGAAAAATAAAAAATTCATTATCTGCACGAGCATCTCAAAAAGTCGGCTTTTAATAACGCGTTGCCATCGCATTTACAAAAGCTCTTATTAAAAAAATAAGTTAATGACTACAGCAAATAAAACCTAGAAAAATGTCATTTTGAGCTCGTGATTTTATGAAATGAAATAAATAGGATATAGGATATTTTTTTAACAATAAATGCGAGACAATATTTTTTTATCCTTTTCAATACCAAAGTGACTCATTCAACGAAACGATTAAAAGGAATAAAAATATAATTTAACTCGGACGATCACGTGGTGCTTGGACGTTCAAGAAATGATGTTCTGACATGATACACTGAAATATGCATAGCATATCTCATTTTAATCTTTTTTGTTTACGTGTACTTTTAAAACCAAAATTATGGAATATTTTTTTAAGTTTATGTAGATATCTTTCTATAATTTTCGTGTCAGATTTTACTATATATATATATAGTCCGCATTCACAAGTTCCTTTGTTTAATTTTGTAGCCATTTATATTATATTCATTAATATAATAATTTTATTTTAATCTCATATTAATCGTGTATTCTGAAAAATGACAGAACGTTTCTTTTCTTTGGAAAAAGTAAAAAAAAAAATTAGAAACACAAAATTGCCAAGAAACATTTATATATTTATTTAACTAGTTTGGCTTTTCTTATTTGATATTATTATAATATATTATTTGAACTATTTTCAGAAGTGTTTCATTTCATTTCATTAAAATGTAACAAAATAATTAACACCAAAATGTGCTATTCCTTTATGCATTATTTTATAATGAAAAGTAGTAATATGAATTTATAACATGATTTTAAAAGTAGCTTGTTGATAATAGATGTATATTTTAATGAAATTGAAGGCAAGTATCTTTTTATATGTTAAAAATACTTAATAATTGTATTTCAATAAAACTTTCAAAAATACATTTGTTTTGGAATCAAGAATATTCAATTATAGATTATTTGTTTCCGAAATCTTGAGAGAAATTATTTTTCTCTGACAGTTGCTGAATAATTATCTTAAATATACTTATGCTGTTTCTAAATGGGCCTTTCATAACTCTAATCATCCAGATTCAGCAAAACATTTTATTTATTTCATTATCCAAATGTGTAAAGTACATGCTCTTTGAATGGCTGTTAAGAAGCAATATGCTGCCGTTGAATAATAAAAAAATCTATACATAAATGCCTTTCTTCCTGTTTTAATGCATTCTTGCATTCATTGAGGTGGAAAATATAAAGCCTATGATGTTTTTAATTTTATTTTTAAATAAACTTCTTTGTTCAAGTTGAGTGCCACGAAGAGAAGTTTTTTTTATGAACTGTATTAAGTAATATCAATTTTCTAAAATATTTTTCAAGGTTATATATGTAACGTACTTGATATTTATTTTTATTTTTATGGAATTAAAGAGGGTTCACCTATGGAAAGAGAAATTTAAATAATGATCTTTATTAGCATTATATTCCTCAAGAATGTCAACTTGTTCTAAACATTATTTCGGAAAGAAAAACGGATTTAATTTTATACATTAATATATATATATATATTTTAATTAAGATTCAAAAATAGAATTTTTTAACGAAAAGTTTTGTTTTTATACAAAACCTACAAAATGGCCAATTGTCTCTTTGATAATTATACTAACGAAATTCTTCCTTTAAATATCTGATAGGCCTAGCTTTAAGTAAAAGAAATTTGTAGCTCAATTAAAACTAGATTTAAGATTAGACTGCATTTAAGCAATTAAGATTAGACTACCTTGAAATGACACAGTGTTTCTATTTTAGTAAATGTTCATTAATCGAATATAAGTTTTACAGACAATTTTCTTAGAGAGTTTCTTTTTTTTTTTCTTTCCTTTGGAGAAGATCTAATTCGTTCTTTGGACAATTCTCAAAGAAAACTTTTAACACAACGTTCAGTGGATGAACATGGAAGCTTTATCTAGCTTTCCAATTAGTCAAAATGTAAGCTTAATCTTTTCCATGAGCTTATTATTTTCTTCCGTACTACAGGTTTCAAGAATAATACGAAGCTTGTTATTTTCTTATTTGTTAGTTTCTTCCATCATTACATATATTATAACACTACAACTTAGAAGAATAAGCCGATTTATATGGTGCTAAGATATTTCTGAAAGGCCATAAAATCCGAATGGGTCGTAAGTTCAACAATAATATCACGCCTTCTGTAGAGGAGCTACATAATTGACATTTTGGTTTGAAAAATATAAATATGACTATTTTATCGATTCGTTAATATAAGGCATTGTGAACAAAAAATGAATGCATCATATAAACTGCGTCTTTCTTAAAAGCAATAATATATAGGCGATTCAAAATCTAAAGTTGAGGGGGAAATACCTACATAAACATATTAATGTGAAACTTTTGATGAAATGGAATTCTAGACTCAGCTTATGAGTGAAAAAGAAGTAAGCTGCTGGAGAATAATTCTCTTAAAGACATTGGAGTGTGTAAAAGAAATTTCTACTATGATGTAAAGTAGCTAAACTAGACTAACAAAAATTACAATGGATATAAATTGCACTTATGGAATTCGAAAGACACATTTTCGCTTTATAGAATATTTCGATAATAAGCAAGCTGGAATATTAAAAACATGAATATATGCAACTATTTAGTAAAACTATGGGCCATAACGAGAAAAAAGGGAGCCCCATTTTTTCTTAAATTGGTTTTAAATTCTTTGATTTGTCCGATTCATTTTGAAGTACTTTCGAATTAAAATTATGCATAATATAGAAAATTAGAAATTTCTAATCTGCAGTAACTTATGTAGAAAAATCACTCATTTGTCTTTGCCACAAATCCTCTACTGACGTCGAAAATTCAAATCTGGAATAATTTTTTGATAAATTATTTATATTAATTTTAATCATTAGGCCGGGATATTCTGGTTGGTAGGGCATTGGATTCTCATCCCTTGGGCTGGAAATTTGAACACCATGTACAGAAAAAAGAATGGAAAATTGCCAGGAAATTCGCTTTTTATTTTGCCGCTTAATATTGTGACTCAGTCATATTTCTATACGTATTTATATTCATTGTAATTATTTAACAAAGGGTAATTAAAGCAAAAATTTTCTTTGTTAACCTAAATAGGAATTGATTTAAAAAAATTGTTTTTATATTACTTGTTTATAAGCAGATCAAGGGCATTTTTTTCATTAAATTCCGCTGTTTTATAATTTGTATGAAATTCTTCAGCTAATTACATCCTTGAATGTAAACGTTTCTCAAGAGGAAAATTGAAATGAGATTAAATGAAGAAACAGTATTCCTTTTGTTAATGTATTACTTTATACCTTAAAAAAAGGTATTGCTTTTCTTATTTATAGTCATTCAAATAATAAAAATTGAAATAGCATCAAACTGCTGCTATTTTAACGGCATCCATCCCAAATAGTCAGGATTTATCTACTCCCTAGTTAAGAGTATTTCATATAGTTAGTGATAGTGAGGAAAATTCCAAAATTGAATTCTCTTAATAGAAATTTGAAAGAATTTCGTTATTGTTAGTTAAACTCTTTTCTTTTAGTTTATATTATAATTTCAATACATTTTTTTGTTTTTTATTAGTAGTTCATAATTATTTAATTTATTGTAGGGAAATATGCTAGTAAACTGAGCTATACAAAAACAGCTGAATTCTACATAATATTTCCATAAACTTAAGTTTATAAATAACCTTTATTAATGAATTTATTATAAACTAATTAAGTTGGAATATTTCACAAATTTATTCTTTCATATACAAATTTTATTCAGAAAGATATGCTTAGTTCTTAAATATAAAGAGTTTTATCATTTTCTGAGACTAAATTCTCAAAATGTACGGCAAAATTCTTCGTGATATGATTCCACAAAGAAATTAATTAAAGAAGAAGAAAGTAATACTCCCATAGTAAAGTAAAAGTCCCACATTATTTATCCTTTTTTAGCAAAGTCTTTCAGAATAATATATTTAATACATTAATAACCTTTTGATTCCAAAGTATATCTTTATCAAGCGAGAAAAGGCACTTTTTGAGGAATTTCCTAGATACAATAGGGACATTTTCTTCACATTCCATAAAAGCATTCTTCTTTTCTTTTAAAGACGGAAACACCTTATCCTCGTGTTCACAAATGCCTTCAATTCTTCGTTAGATTTTAACTTAACAGTTTTGAAGTTTTGACGGAAACGTGTATCTACCTGAAATGTAGAATTCACGTTTATGAGATATTAAATAAATCTTAAAACATTTTCTGAATGCTTCGTTTTAATGTCACTGTTTTAAACGTGAGGAAAAAGCGGAAGAATCGAGGAATGTTAAAATATCACGACATTTTCGTTTTATGTTATTCAAAGTTATTCAAAATGGCTTCTGACGGGGGAAAACAATTGATGCATAACATTAAACATTTATAGTTTTTATAATTTTCTATAATGTTTGTTAAAATCACATATAAATTTTTAAGTGCACTTGGTACAAACTTTTTTGATTTATCTCAAAATATTCATATTATCTTATTTTTATAACATTAAACATTTATAACTTTTGTGATTTTCTATAATGTTCGTTAAAATTGCATACTTTTTAAGTGCACTTAGCCCTTAAACTTTTTTGATTTATCCCATAAAACTCATTTTATCTCATTTATATGCACTCAGTAACGAAAATGTTCATAATATAAAGAGATTTAGGGATACAATATAAGCCCCAAAAAATAATTTTTAAGGTAGTAATTTCAAATATTGAATTTAATTCATTTTAAATTTAATGGATGGAACCCATCTTAATAGTTTAAGAGAATGTCGAGAACTTAGCAATGAGATCCATCTACTCTTATATAAAACATCCAAATGCCTTCGATTATAAAGTGCATCGGTCTCAAAAACAACAGTAAATATATATACTTAATTGTATATTACATTCAAACAAGTATTCATAATTTTGCAAGGCTTCCCCGAAGCTGGCTTCATTTATGCTATTCAGAAACTATTTATATAAAGTGATATTTTGAAAAAAATATATGCAACATATGATTAATTATTAAAAAAAATTATTATTGTCATAGTATCTCTTAATAATGGACAAACATAAATTTTGTTATAAAATAATTGTTTTTAAAGCTAAAAGATAATTATGTTTCCATTTCGTTACAGCTTTTAATGGGAATTTCAAAGATGAATTACGAGTCTTTATCAAGCGCTAATAAGCATCTTATAATAATTTTTTACTTATTAAAATTGTAGATTTTTTTTGTAAAATAAGTAATTTGTTAAAAAATCGCTTTATTCTT
Source organism: Argiope argentata (assembly GCA_026289955.1). Taxonomy (NCBI): domain Eukaryota; kingdom Metazoa; phylum Arthropoda; class Arachnida; order Araneae; family Araneidae; genus Argiope; species Argiope argentata. Next base: position 534,832 of record JAOUZG010015456.1, on the reverse strand, counting down.
TGAATGCAGTTTAGTTTTAATTAATCATTTTGTCATTATTCTTTAAATAAAGACAAATTTTCAAACAAAAGATGATTTAGTAATAAAAGAGCTTATACTTAGAAAATGCAAAGATTATTCTTCAAAAAATAAGAAAGATAGAAATCGCTCAAAAAATAGTTTAAAAAGTTATTGATGTGAAGTAACGATCTGAAACACCGAATCGAAAATCACAGCGAACACACAGTTGTTGAGTATGCAAAGTTTTATAAATTCCTAAATGTTTGAATGATAAAAAAAATTCCTTCGAAGAAATAAATAATATTCTCAATGGATACCCCCAGGAGGGCACTTCATAATGAGGATGAATGCTTACGGATGATGGTTGGATCTTGCCACAATAGAGGGAACACAAATAGACAAAAGGTATACAAATAGGCTCCTCCCATCGTTGACGGGATGAACTTCTTACAGGAGGGATGTGCCGTGGCCGGTGATGGCTGTAAGGACTCAACCACAATTCCCTCTAGTGCTGCTGTTGCGGCGGTCTGGCCATTCAGTTTTAGGGTTTGAATCCGTGTGCCTTCGCGGCGCGTCGGATAATCATTAGGTTTATTCTCAACATGTTATTTTTATCTTTTTGTAAAATTGTGCATCGGAACTTTTTTTTCTAGAATTCTTTCCTCCTTACTTTTCACAGTCTGTATATGAAATCTAGTTTCATTTCGAATTTGCTGCAGGTGTTTCCGATTAGTAAAAACTATTTTACTATCATACTGTTTATTATTATCCAGCCGAATTCTAAAGAATTAAGGAATGTTGAAACTGTAATATGAAATAATCTGAATACTTAAAATGACGAAAGACAATACGCATGTCCTTTGACTAAGGTGTTATTTGAATCTATTAAAACATTCTTCAACCAAGTGCTCAGGATACACGTGACTTCAACAAAAGAAACTTCTTAACTGGTATGAGATTATTGACGAATCATTAATTAGCAATGATGGTAGAAAGTAATTTAATTGCTAAATCCAGGGATAAGAAGGAAATAATTTTGTTAATTGAATTTCTTACTAAACTTTCTTTAATAGGAAAAAGGTTGACTAATTCTCAAAACTAAAAAAAAACTTCCAATTTATCAACTTTAAACCTTAACTTAGTAGATGGCGCTTCGAGTACTCATTATGACGATATAATCTGACAAAGCGTATGGCTTCAAACGCGGCGAAATCAACGCAGATTTGACGAGGTGAAAGTAAACTTAAGAGATGACAGGCTTCAAAACTTCTGGAGTTGTCCTTAATTTTGGTATGTGTTTGGATTCCTTTTTCTGATTTGTTTCTGTGATTGGGTTTGAGCATTTCTCTCCAATCCTATTTAGATTCAAAAATTTGTTAACAAAATTGTTTTGCCTGTTTTTTGTGTGTGCTTTTAATATTGGTATATTTTGATGATTTAGTTTTAGGTTCTACTTCTGTTTTGTTTTATTTTAACTATTTGTGTAATCTATTTAGATTTAAATTTGTTCTTGTATTTCTGTGATACTAATGTATTTCTAAAACCTCATTTTCCTGGGATTTCCGGGTCATGAGGGATCAATTTTTGGACGAAATGTCAGACCTCTCACAAAAGAATGCACGATTTGAATCCCTGCCTGAGGGTGACGCTTGAAAAATTCTTCAGGCCGGATTCATTATACTTTTTTCCTTTTTGTCCTTGATTTTTATTTTAAACTTAATTCATATTGTTGATTTAGTTTTAAAAATTTAATACATATTTTGTTTAAGTTCTTCATTTATTTCTTTAGCTTTTTTAAAAAGGATAATTTCTTTTTCAACATTTCATAAAATATCGTGTTGCGGTATATCACCTAATTCCATTTTTATGTTAAATTTAATTCAATTCTTAATGTCATATTAAAATAGAAATCATTCTATTCAAGCGGGATCTCGAATTAAAGAAATCCCTCTATTGAGAACAGAAATTTTGGTTTAAACCCTCTAGGCAAAAAATTAAAATAAAGCTGATAAATAAATATATAGCATTATTTATCTATTATAATAAATATTTTAAGGAAAATTTAAAATTTTCAGATATCTTTATAATGTATAATACAAAAAGGAATAAAGCTCTTCTGGATATTTTAAAACGAAATGAATTATGAGCTTTGTTGCACGCTATTTCGAGTCATGTAAATGCTGTTTACCACGGAATTTCTGAGAACCTATTTAAACAACTATTTTTTAAATGCCCTTTCTCGGATTCCCAGAATCGAAATTTTTGAAAAATAAAAGGATTCTTTGAAACAATCATTGATATACTCACTCTGGAATTATTAAAGGAAAAAAACTAAACTTTTCGGAAGAGGGGGAATAGTATAAAACGCGTCTCTTCTGCTTTCCAGGATAAAATGTATTTTATTTTTCAGGTTTTGAGAAATTCTATCTAGTCTCTTATTCACTTGGAGGTAATTGCACTTGTCAAGGCTTTATTTTTTTTAATGAAATCCATTTGCTTCATCTATGGAGAGTTTATTCGTTCAGAATACAAAAATATTTTCGTTTATTATTCATTGAATTTTGCTTACAGATCATGATGGCTTAGCTTTGTTTTTATGTTAAATAAATTTCCCAAAACATATTTATAAATTTCAAAACTTACTTTTGTTTTTAAGTTTAGTAGTAAAGGAAAATATAATTTTCTTATCATAACAAATTTTTAAGAAAATAGCACTGATTTCTATAATGTACTACTGAAGGTAGTTTTTATCTCCTAGTGTCACATTATATAATTTTATCATGATAAGATAATATTACACCAAAGGTATAAAATGAATAGTTTTATCCAAATATTTATTAATCCTAAAATTCAGAATGAGTTATTTCTTAACCTGTAGGATGAAGTTTTACAGAATATATCTTGTAATATAACCACAACTTAATGATTAATTACTCTTAATCAGTATATACTGTAAAAGCGTAATTTAGAAATAAAACAAACAAAAAATCAAACAAAAAAGGGTTTTCATCAAGAAAAGTAAAAATCTCTTTGTTTTTCTCTAATAAAAATAATACTTTTTGATATTAATCAAGTTCTGATATAGATATTTTAATAATTTTATAAGATTTCTGCTATAATATAATCAATTTAGATGAATATGAAATCATCAAATGGATTAGAGTCGAAATATTTTCACATCTTGCAAGTAGAAATCAAACGAATTTCTAAAAAAACGAATCCAATACACTATAACAAGCAGTACTTCAATTAAGTAAATTTTCTAAGAATTATTATTTTGTTAAGACGAATCATAAGAATAAATATTTTCTAAGAACTATTATTTGCTTTAAGAATCATAAGCATATAAGTACATTTAAGAAGCTTGTAAGTATTTTCTATAAAAAAATGGTAATAGATTCCATAAGATAAAAGTAAATGACTGAGAAATGGCAAAGGGGCACAATAAAAGGATATGAAAAATTCATGGCCTTTATCTATCAGAATATAAGAAAAGAATATATTTCATGTAAGAGGAAACGTAGAATGATAGCTGCATCTGAAGTATTTATAAATCATTGTCGACAGTCTGTTTCTCGGTAAGTCACCCAAACGGCACGTCATCTATTCAGTGTCAGAATAAACGAGCTGATCTGGAAGGTTTCGATTGATCTAATAGTGTGTGGAAGCAGTAAAAGTTTATTTAACACTCTTCCTTAGAACCGATTAATTTTTTGGATTCCTGTAGTTTACAAACATTAAATTAGAAAACCGTTTTATAAAGAGTTGTTCTTGCTCGGGGCTTGTGAAATAATCTCACGGAGCATTTTAAAATATATCTTAAATAATTTCTTAATGATACGTATTACTAAAAATTTCATCATCTCACGAATAAACTGTATTTAATTCCTCACACATATTTTGATGTGCTCTTGTGAGAAGTAAATGCCGACATTTCAGAAATCAAGATACCGCCCTGTCATTTTATTACTCTCAAAAGACTACGCACTCGAAGAAATTGAATTTAAATAAGAAGACACGAAGGCGTAAAATCCTTACACTTGAAGTAACATCGGATATTTTCCAGAGAAAAGACTTAGAAAATATCAACGTTTCAGAAAGCCAATGACTTCTTAAACCATGGAATATTTCAAACTCTTTTTCTTACCCATGTTTTTAAAACTCAGCTGATGTAACTTAGCTAACGTAAAACTTATATATAGTATTAAGCTTGAGGGTGAGCACCTTTATCCGTATTCTGAAAGAACAATGACATCGCATTAATTTCTACTACTTACGTATTCTCGCATGTTTAATGATCCATTATAAATTTGATAAATAATGTTGTTATATACCTTACTAAATATTTTCCAATCAGAAATTCGAAAACTTATTTTGAATCTAACTCTTATTTTTGATTGCATGAAAATTGCTATATACTAGACGTGTGTGAATAAGGATGATAATATCTACTTAATTAAAATCATTGCATCAAACCATTTGGAAAAATCGGATTTTTCGCGGTTTTCTCTTGAATAACGAATCAATTCAAGTATTTTATATTCCGTATAAGACTTAATAGAGAATAAAATTTTTCAGAAGAAAAATTTTAAGTTCGTAGGTAAAAATATAGATTTTTGGGAATAGGAAATATGCAATCCTGAAATTATATTAACATGAGCTTCCTTAGATGTGTTATATTTAATAAAGAAATTAAAAACCTAGCAAGCTTATCAGAGGTCCAGATCTTATAAAAAATATTCAGTAGATATTTTTTCATTTAGTTGAATGTATATAAAAATTTTAAATCCCAATTGTCATTAAGAATAAAATAATGCGATACTCTAAGAACTTCAATGAAATTAGTGAGTATCTTTATTGAAATATTTTTAGTCGTAATGTTAGGCAGCATTTTGAAAAATGCTGGAAATGAAACTAAGTAATTTAAGAAAAGACTTAAGCAGAATCTAAAATGTTCTGAACTGAAGTGCAGTTTGCGATTATATCTACTTTTTAATTATTAGTTGGTTTTGGACCCTCCGGATTTATTTATGCCTGAACTAAATAAGCCACTTTTTTTCTAGGGAAAATTTCTATCATTATTTGTTCGCTGGAAAGACCTCTTGGGGTTTTATTATGTCTAGGAAAATATTTATAATTGATATTTCAAATAACTAATGTTACACGAAAGTCGAATGTTCTGTGAAAGAACAAATCATTAAGTAATTAATTAATTGAGGAACGTTAAGTAAAAGGATATTAACATTTGACCAGGATACTTCTTTTCAGTTTGGAAGAATTTTAAAGTTTTAAATTCTTAACTTTTCATTACAAATGCATTATATTGTAATATTTAATTAAATTATTATTTTTTTAAAAAAAAAATTCTATCAGGCAGATATTCCAAATACGTGCTTGCATGAAAATCATTAATTATAAATTTTAAAAAAATAATTTAATTCTGTGAACAGTTTTAGAAGTAATGGATTCTTAAAATAAACACATTACTAAACGGACTTTTTAAACTTATTAAAACTGATTTCCTATTCGAAACCGATTTTTCTCTTCTATCTCTGCATAAACCTTTATTCACAACATCCCCTCCACTAAAATGATTTCCGAATTTTGGTTCAGAATGGTAAATTTCATCTATAAGAATTTAAATATTAACCACTTAACTGTCTTAATTTCTTTACTATCTAAGAGAAGATGACATCTTCTATTTTGAGAATATATTTTAAATTTTTATTCAAATGGAAATCTATTGAATACTTGACTTACCTATGTATTGGAAGTAATTTTAATTTTGAATTATAATAGTTATAAATGCTTCATTTTTAGCTTACAGCTATCAAGATTCGATAAATCGATGCACGAATGGCACTCGGGCAAAACAATTAAGTGGTTAATGTATTTTATTTCATTCATGAGTTTCAGCCTAAATCTTAATTTAAAATTTTCGATCAAATAATGTGTCACATCGACACTATTTACCTTGTGACTTTAAATGCAATACATTTTGATTCAAAGAATTAGCATACGGAGATATTCTGTCCACTTTGATCTGCCGCCATATATTTGCAACGAGAAACTTTCTGATTGCGAGAAAACGTAGTGTTGAAGGCTTCGATGAATTTCTATCTGGCAGCGAAAATTGCGTTGGAACTCGCGTGCTTAAAACAGCTTACGGACATAGTTTCGCTAATTGTATATGCGTATGAAATTTAATTTCAATTAGGATCGGTTGAAGAAAAAGAGCGGCTGTGGCAATAAATTCATAAAACTATCTAATTTTTATCTAGAATTTGTGTTAGAACAGGTTTTGCACTTGATGAAAATCGGATGAATATGTTGCCTGTTTTGCAACCCACCCGACTCCCGACTGGCTGAGCCGACAGTTCACCTGGGGCCTCTGAGCAGTTCTGGAAGTGCCAGTCTTCAGAAGTAATTGTCGAATTTTAGTTTTGTACTATTCTGAATAGATGTGACTCGTTTTCCTTTGATTTTCAAAGCTGCTACGCAATTGCTTTATATTAGAACCAGTGGAAAACTTAGTGGTCAGAATGTATCGATTCAGAAAATCGACGAATTCTTTTTGAAGATATTTAATACATTTTTAAATTCCATGTTCAAAAGACGGATAGTTAAGATATTGTAACCATAGTTACCTAACAACCTTACAAAATTTAAGTTTTACTATGGAAAGAGGCAAAATGTTTCCTTTATCGAGAATGTTCAATATATACAAAACAATTTGCATTGATAAATAATTTTGCTTTTATTTTTTTGTATTTTATTCTGAAAGACCTTTTAAAAATAATTATCAAAATTCTATATTCGTTCTGAATACTTTCCTTAAGATAAGATTTTTCTATTGATTCGACCTCCAAAAGCATGATGATGTGCCTAAAAATAACTTTTATTAACTATATTATAACTATTTTATTATAGACTAAATAAAATAAATTTTTTATAACTTTTATATCTATGTTATTATAGGTAATAAGTCTATAATAAAAACTTTCGTGAATTGAATTTTGCGAATTGTATGTGATCTAAAGTGCCATATTCAGATTACTTGCTCATATAAAAGATAGCCTGTCTTTGACAAATCTAAAAATTGAATGAAAAAAATTGGTTTTCCAGACTCAGCTATGGTTGTAGGAGTAAGTTCTTAACCATCGCCTTCATTTTAAAAGTAGCCAGTACTGTGAACGTTTTCGTGTTGATGGAAGGAAAAGCGCCAATATCCTTAGCTTTCCTGAAATTGATTGTCTATCATTCTTCTTACTGTAGATTTCTTGTCACTATATAAGTCCGTTCATTCCTCTGTACAATTCTAGAAAGCGTTACATTCTTTTGACGTGATATAAGTTGCGAATATTATGAAACAAATCCATATTGAGAGGAGGTATATATTTTGAAATTTTATCTCAGCACGTCGGAAAAATAAATTAAGTAGTTAAACCTTTACTTTATTTAATTCTTTTCCCTTGTAGATAGATCATTGATTCTTCTGAGTCATATTCCAAGTTTGCTTTTGTGTATCAATAAAATGCAATTATATCAATGAAATGCAAATCTGTACTTTATATCAATAAAATGCAAATCTATGCAATATATCAAATGCATTTTGTGCTAATGCAGTTAGTTTCTTGGTTTTTTATTTTTCTGGTCTGTACGAATTTGATCTGCCTGCTGAAATTGAAAATTCAAATATTCCATGCAAAATAAACGCAGGATGACTAACTCCGGCCTTCGTATGATAAAACAAAGTTGATCTGAGCAAGTGATTGAAAGTAGAAAAAATAAGCGTGCATGTCTCATGCAGAAAAACGAATGCAGGGAAATAAGATGCGTCACAAGATATCTGTGTTATAAAAGCACTCATTTTCATAGCTCTTGCAATTCGTGAATTCTGCATTATTGCAGCTCCGCTTCTCTATTTGCTTAATGTATGGGGAGGAGCCGTTATAATTCTAACTTGATGTTTCAACTGTCCTTTGTATCTTGTAATTTTAAAGGGAAAGAAATATGGAAGAGTTGCAGTTATTGTCGCCTTTTTATTCACATTCAGTTTCCAATTTCTAATGGGATGTCAAATGTATGAAAATCTATGTAAACCAATCAATTCTAATTAAATTCCTTATGACATCTAAGAATAAAAATTATGCAAATTTATGCTACTATTGAGAAAATCCAGTTTTTCAATTGAAAAAAATATTTTTGTTTATATACCTTTAAAACCTTCTGTCGTCTCAAATTTGATGCGCGTTTTTCATTTCGAATTTTTTTTTTTTGTGAAAATTGAAATAAACCATTTGAAGTAATAAATGACAGTATAACAGTTGTGTAAACACAAGACAAAGAAATGTCCGTGTGTTGATCTGATTCATTCGAAGTTAGTGGCTTATTTATTGAACATTCATGAACATTTCTTTGCAAACTTATTTTTATATATAAAAAATTAGTTTATTGTAATATCCAGAATTAAGGGTTTCAAAATTTTAAAAGTAAATGAGGCTTAATCTAAATTTCAAAAATGATTTATATTTCAAATACCAACCACTGTTTAGAGAGTTCCTGGAAGCTCTCTAAACAGTGGTTGCAAGGGTAATTCACGATACATTTTGAATTAAAGGCATTCACTTAACATTTTTGAAGCTATTCCAAAAATTAAGGGAGAGCGACTGTTTTTTTCTACAATACATCCGAAAATGTTTTTGTAAAATTAATTTAATGCATATTTTAACGTCATATTATAATCTTACCTCACAATGATATTACATTTCGTATTATTCATCGCTATAAACTTTATAGATTTTAATTTTATTTCCGTAACATTTCTGTAAAACAGTAAATTGAAGTTCTTTTAAAATTCTTTAAGTTTTAATTATTTAGCTGAAACTCTTAGGAGTTTAATTAATTGGTGTGAAATACTTTCGAATGATTTTTTTATAAACATAAATCTTTTTTGAAAAACGTAAACAGGTTAAAAATTTTTTAAGTATAATTGTACCATGTTCGTGTCTGATAAGGAAGAAAATGTAACTAAATGAACACCAATATAAAATCAATAAAGACATGTTCATTCATGAATGTTTTAATGGAAGATAAAAAATATATATATTTACACAAAAACTAAATCTGGAGGAGTTTCAAATTATATATCAAATTATCAGATTTCATATTTATTTAGTTTAATGGCTAAATAAACATATGTTGACACAATATACAAACATCTATCGAATTTGTTTGTGCGTTTTTGAATTTTCGGATGATATTGGCCAGCAGAATAAATCGTTTCTTTTTATTATGTGAATATTTTTTCAAAATATAAAGAAAACATAATGCTGTCCAATAGAAAGACAAGAAGCAGGAATACAAATCTATTTTACGAATATTTTTTTGACATAGAAAGTAAAATGCCAAAATGATGTATAAATTTTAAATAATTTTATCTACCATTTTATTGAAAATATCCGCTTCTAAACAAGAAAATCATTTTTTGAATGTTCTTCATTTGAAGTTAGTGAACGTGGATTGTGGGTATTTGGTCTTATTGTCCTCACTTGAGAACTACGAATGCCTCAGTTTTTTTAAAAAAATTATTCCCCTGGGAAGGAAGGATTATTCCCCTGGAAGGCTTGCTTCAATTATGGGAATTCCACCTTTTACTAATTTTATTTCTATTAGCTAAAATGGTAATAAAGCATTGAAATTATCATCGTCACTTTAATAGTTTGTCATATTATTCATTATGCACATTAAAAAGACATTAGTCTTATTATTGTCATATTTCTTATTTACTCGCAATATTTCAAAAGAAATTCTAAAATAATTACAGAATTCACTATACATTATTAGAATTGTAATATTAACGTGTAAAATAATTAAACATTAAAAATGAAATTTCTCATTACTGCAAAAGACACGTATTACGCTGAGAGAAACATTCCTCTTCACATACGAAACAACTCTTGAAGTAGCTGAAATTCTTTAATTTTTGACATGCCGATAGATTTGAGAGACATTACAAGAACGATATTAAAATTTTCTCTATAAGAAAAAAGATATTTGGGGTACCTAATGACATTCTTTCAACATTTAAAAAAATGCTCCACGGCGCCATGGACATGAGGGAGAAAAACAATCAAAAACTTTTATCCTAATCCTTCTCTTAAAGGAAACGAAACTTTTATAATAATCAATCATTAAATGAGCAAAATATCTTTCGAGATTAAAGAAATCGGCACAAAAAAAGGGAAAGATCAAAATGACGTAAGAAGGTGTGGCATTTAACAGAGGTAAAGTGAATGGCGACATGAGGTCCCAGTTACATGAAATATAGGGGAGGTAAAAAGAAAGGCCCTAAAAAGAACAAAGAAAACAGGGAAGAGAAAAACAATGCAAAAGCAGAGATGAGTCGGGGTCTGGCTTTCGGAGATATTCCGATACTATTCTTTTCCGCAATAGCATTCTGTCGGGATGACAATTGGAGGCATTTCTTTTGGAGGGAGAAGAAGTTCAAAAACGTGAAACAAAAAAAGCCTCGGACATTGAAGAGCCTTTTTGCTGTAGCATGAATCGGTCGGAAATGAATGCCACACAACCCCAAGGGTTGGGCATATTGATTTCGTATTGGAAACCTCTCTTTGTATGTCCATGAAAAGAATAAAGCGAGTTGAGCTGAAATAGGGCTTATATTTTCATTCTACATAAACGGATCAAATACCGCATTGGTCCGCTAATAGAATTGTCTTTAAATTAGTAAAAGAATCACTTTGATTTCACAAGAGATTTTGATCGAAATATTTTTGATTTGTGTATCTTCAAATATTACTTGTTGCACATTTTAGCCTGTTTAATTTTACATGAAATATCAATTAGAATATTTTTTTTTTCAATTATGTATACGGGTTTTTTTTCAGCATCACTATTTTTCAAAACAAAACTGTGTTAATGAAATTAATAAATATGCTCCAGAGTACTTTTTGTACTTCTAATATGTGAATGCTTATTTTTAATTTAAAAAAGTGTTAAAATAAAATGTTTAAACTAGCAAAACAGTTTCATGTTCTATATTGGTTTTGGAAGATTTTAATATAAACTGTATATTAAAACTATTATTATTTAATTGAGAAAAGATTTATATATTAAGTAAAAAACAAAACAGTTACATTTAATGTATTTTTATCTGAAGAAAAGTAATGTATGTCTATAAAAGTCATAACATTATTAAGTTTTAAACTTAAGTCAATGATAATTTAAGAGTTTTCTAGCATAGCTTTCTTTGCTGAAGTGTAACGCTTCCTTCATTTTTCATTTGCTTCGACACAATAGCTTATTGCTTTTCTTTGTGAATTTACATAATATTGCTTTTAACTGTTGTATAAATGCATTTTTTTAAAATTAAGCAAAGTGTTATTTGAATGTCGATACTAATCTTTGATAAAATTCGTCTCGATAAGATAAATATAAAACCGACATTTCAATTTCAATTTTTTTTAGTTTTTGGATACTCTATCAAAATTTTCAATTAAATATATTAATAAACAATATCTAATAAAAATACTTATAAATCTAATTGATTTTTACCTACATTAGTGAAAAAAAAGGAAAATTTTTACAGGATGTTTTCTTTTCTTTGAATATTGTAGTCAGAGCTGCATTGAGTAAAAATTCTAACCTGATACCATTTGTATCTTAAGTTATTAAAAAAAAGACTCTCCGCATCACGTATTCTAATTCTTTACGCATTAGGTTTTAAGAAGTTATTTCTTTGGTTTCAAAAGCTCATTAACCGAGTGGAACAGTGGGAGTTTTATCCATTTTTCCTTCTTTTCGAATCCTCTTTCTTTTATTTGCTGTTCGTTTTACTTAACTTTAAAACTTATGCCTAAATGTAAACAAAAAAAAATATTAAGAGCAGAATGCTATTGTTTGAAAGAGCAGTCGAGAAATACTTATTTCTTCGCTCATTAAAATTGTGAAAGCTGACTTAATATTGCCTTTCGAGACAGTTGCTTAGGAAAGCAAGTGGAAAAGTTTCAATAGGAAAGTAAATTTGAAAACACAATGGAATTTACTCATGCTAAAATCCAACATTACAACCGGGGAATTGTTTTTGGATAGCTTCTAAATAAGACTTAGCATACGAGCAGAATTGATTTGGAACATGTTTTGAGAATTCTCTTAGGATGAGCAGAGATAATGCTTCTTTTTTATCATATGGCAAACAGCATTGTACTTATAATATTAAATCGTTTTGATTTATTTTTCACTCCCTTACCATAAAAATGAAGCCATAATAATAACATAAGAATAAATCAGTAAATAATGTTACTGTCTTTTAATTAATTCGTGTTTAGGGAAGTTTAATTGAGATCGATGTCAAAACATGTTCATCATATCTATATCTATGTACTTATAATAAAATAGAATGTGTTTGTGTTCGTCTCTCTCTCTCTCTCTCTGTGTGTGTGTGTGTGCGTTTGTATGTGTGTGCATGAGTGAATTGGCATTCTTAATTTTATAAATGAGAAATATCATCTAATACTTTTTAAAATATTTTTCTTTCAAAAAGTCATCTGTAAACAAACTGTGGTTAAAACAGGCCCAGTGTCTGTTTCGGTGTTTTTATTTAAATTTCATTAAAAAGTATTATGCAAGAGTTAGCATTTCCTTTGAACAAAAATTTTTATAACAAGAAATGAATACAAAGCGTGATTACACATTTCAGAACGATTTTCAAAAGTATTTTTGAACAAAGATATATGCTTCGACCGTTTTGTTGTGATGCTTGTGCGAGAAATTAAGCCACATAAATTCTGACTTTTTTCTTTTATGAGTTGGGAAGAGTCTTGATTATGATTTTCACTACTCACCATCTGCAAGGAACTTTGATAAATTTTTCAGTTCAAGCCTATTAAACCAGATAAACTGCAAGCCAAACAATGGAAGTTGTATTGCAATTTTTATTTTCACAACTAATCTCGGATGCTCTGATTGACTGTCTGTAATACTGATTAATACATTACGCAACTACTGTGAACCATTAAATATAAAGGCACTTTTAATATGAAAGTTACGTCCCTTTAAATTGAAAAATATCTATTATGTTAATCATATGACTATAATTCAAATCTATCTAATCAAAACAAAATTATCAGCTTACAGGTAGATAATATTGTATAAATTTATTAGTAAGTATAATTTATGAGCAAGAAATTTTCTTTTCTATTCATATTTAGGTCTTCAAAATCTAAAATAATATCGATTAAATATATACGCTCTTTTGGAACAGAATATAAAATCTTAAATAAGAATTAATGAAATTAATTGCTGAATATAAGTAAAATTTGTGTATGTAATTGTTGGTCTCGATATCCACCTCAACATTTACGATTCTACTAATGTCTTTGATTCTGAAATCATTTAATGTGGTTGTTGAGCCATTTTTTTAGATAAATTTTAAGTCTTATTATATTTATGGAAAAAAAATTAGCTATCAAATACCAGGAAGAGGCAAAAATTAAAGGCGCATTTATTTTAATAATAGAAAACTGAAACTTTATTATACAACATAACCATCCTGAACTTTAACGCCCTTTCACCAAGGCTTCGCATGATTTTTGATTCCATGAAAAATAAGTTCCTCGGTTCTTATTTGTAACCAGTTTTGCTGTATTTTTTTTCCTTGGAGTTTTCTTCAATGGTTCAAATATATGAAACTCTCCTGGAATTAGCTCCGGTCTGTAGAGCGGATGTTCCAGCACTTCTAATCCCAGATTATTTAATGTTTCGGTCATCCGTAGGACAGAATATTTCCCTGCTTTATTTATTCGAAAGTCTTGCTTCGCAATAACCAGCTGCACTTGCATTGGCCGAATAGTTTCCACAAGTTTAACAACTCTCACAAACAAAAAGCAAACCACTGCTTTCATTGCCTACTTAGTGAAGATAATGAACTGTCAGTTTGCAAACTATCAATTTTGACAAACTATCAATTTTAATGTCTGCTACACCCCAATGACTAATGACCCAATGACCCAATGAGAGTGACAATTTGAGCAGAAATATAGCGGACTACTCTAGTTCAGGGTTGAATACTAGTAGAGCTACCAAACCTGGAAAGAGAAACAGTACAAGTTCCTTTACTTTTTTGAATTCCTGTCCAGGGAACACCTCAAAAAGAGGACTAGATACTTCTGGTATGGTGGTTGGATCTCGCCTCCTTGGATTTACCTAAATGTTGGAAGGATCTGACTACTGCCATCTATGATGGGTTGTATTTCCTTCGGGAAGAGTTGTACCATGGCCGGTGAGAGATCTTAAGATTCTATCACAGTTAACGCCAATGTTGCTGCTGCAGACAAGTTATTCAGCTTTATTTACCCGTGTGTCTTCGGGCGGGTCAAGAGTCAGTTATAAGACTTGCTTTTTGAATTCCTCTCATATATTTCCGTTTTTCTTCTTTCTTTTTTGGCATCTGTAATTGAAAACGTACGAGTAATTTCGAATTTAAGGCGTATTTTCAAATAAACAGAAATTTCTTACACCATATCCTCACTTGAAAGGCAGAGAATCTAAAGACACATTAACACTTTTGACAATACTAGACACAAAAAAACCCAGATATTTCTATTTAAATTTGTTTTCACAGAAGATAAGTAAAAAAAAGTTGTGTGTTTAATTGAAGCTGAATCTTTAACACAATTACAATGTAAAGTTCGAATGACATATAATCAAAGATTATCTTCTGGATTAATAATTTGTGAACGGGTAAAAATGCTCAGAGATTTTTTAATACTTTTAAAAATATAGTAGAAAATCTGCTCTGATTCTATGTAATTTTCCAGATATTGTCTTTACACTAAACTATCTAATCATTTTCGAGATGTTATTGTTTTTCTCACAAAGAAGGGAATACTTTACATTGAATATAAAAATCTGCTTATCTTTGTTCATTTTGAACATTTTTTGAAGTGTTAAGATATTTTTTCAGAAATCTTGTTTCTTTTAATTTGGGAAAGGCGTATTCGTGTTAATTACCTAAATTATCCATGCCATCAAGGCACTCATGATGCTTCATAGTTTTGGAAGGGACCTCGTGCAAGCTCATACACGTTAGAGATGCACCGAAACTAAATGCACTGATGAAAAAATGAACACAGACATATCAACAAGAGAAATGAGGTCCAAGAGAGAGAGGAGGTCGAGGAAGAATAATACGGGCGCGATAAAACCAATACAGAGAGGGAGAAATACAAAGGAAATGCCCTCGCGTCTGGACGCTGGAGATATTATTTTCTTCTTAGTCCTTTCCGACAGGAAGGCAAAGAGAAATAATTTCTTTTTTCAAGAGGAGTGAAGGGCATAAAAATAGTTCCGGTTGTTCAAGATGTGGTTCCTCCGAAAACAAGTGTACCATGAATGACGGACCACACGGTCAGGAAGCGGTTGGATCATTGATTTCTCTTATTAGATTTCTTTCTCCTCTGGCAGAAGGTGCGACCGAAATTCTGCGAGAAAAATAAAGGATAAAGAAGCAAAATAAATATCATCATATAGAATTTGCTTCAATTTCGTTAAAAGAATTAAATATTAAACTAGGGTTCGACTCTATATTTTGAGTCTAAATTTCACGGACAAGTCGTAGTAATGTAAAAGAACGGAAAAAAAATATTATTTGAAAAAAAAGCACAAAATAAAACAAATCTGATGGTTACTTGTCAAAGAAAATATTTGAATTTACTCTCACTAATTTATTAATGAAATTCATTTAAGTAAACCCAAATTAACTAACTTTTTCACATTTTGATTTATAAATTATTTGAGAGGTTACATACTAGGCACATTTTTCTTCAATTATTCGTCAGCGGGCTGATCGACATTTATAATTTGCTCTCAGATTGGTCCAACTTAATGCGGATTTTCTACATTTGAGAAAAAGTTTAAACTGTATTTCCACGATGATATTTTAAAATGTCGGAGATGATTGTATGGCTTTGTGCTCGTGGAATATTAAATTTCAAAACCTTGCTTATATTTTGCATGTAGAGCTTTCATTAAAAGATTTCGTCTCATATTAATAATATCTTATAAAATTTTTATTCATAAGTATCGACATAATGCAAATATGCATTACGAATCTATAAATCAATAATCGGTAACTGCAGACCTAACTGAAAATAAATTTCTTTTATGAAATAGTTGTTCATTTCTCTGGAAAATTGGGAGATCAGAGAATAAATTTTGTGAGTCACCTACTGCATTTGCTTAGTGGTTACCTAAAATTTAGTATTTTAAATAATTTTTAAAAAATACATAGAAATTTAATTTTAAATCTTATTTAAGGAAGTTACGTTTAATACAAATAAAAAAATAGCATTAACAAAACATCGTGGCTTAACTTTTCTTTATGTAATTTTGGTACAATCCATATAATTTCTTATCTAAGACTCTTTATCCAATGAAAAATTGAATGACCTCCTTAATTTTAACCATACCTAGAAATTTTGTTTCAAAGTTTATTTGTAAAACTATATTTTCTTTTTCTGTTTTCTTAAAGGGACCATAGATTCCTTCTCAAGCATTTTAATATGAAATGATTTATTACTATTAAATACATTATAACGTATTTAAAGGATAATAATAATATTAAATGCATTATAATGTATTTAAATAATAATAATAATATTTAATGATAATAATAATATATTTATGATATATTTAAATGATTTATTAATATTTTATGCTGATATATTAGTATATACATAAACTACAAATATATTTGGAATTTTTTTTAACACCCGATATACAATTTAAAAAAAAAACTTAAAAATAAGGATTTTTTTGAAATTTTAAAAATATTCCAGGCGACATAATTTTTAATTTATTTTTCTTTTTTGTCCTTATGGTAATATAGATAGGACTTTTTTGGAAAGATTTTTCTCCACAAGCACTAAATTTGCATAAGAATTTTCTGTTTTTTTTAAATGAAATTTTACTTTTTGCAGCCTTAAAAGTCTCAAAATTGTATGCATAAATAGTTTCCTTTTTAATGTTTAACCGAATTCCTTATTTCGTTTAATTTCCCCAAACATTAAAATAACTAAAATATTTCAAAGTTAATAAAATCTAATTAACGCACCTTTTTGAGAAAAAAAAGTATTACTAATAAATTTATTCCTTTAGGCTATTCAACGATTCATTTTATTTCGCAATACAATTTATTATCATCTCTGAAATTAATCTAAAGGTACATTTTAGCGATAAAATAACAAAACGAAATCTCAAATTTTCGTCGGTTTTTTTTGGTTATTTTGTTTATTTCTCAATCCCTCTTCTGTAGTTTACGAAGAGAATAGTGAAATGCTCGGATAAATCTTGTCGCCATATTTTCATTCTCTTTCCGATAAATAAATACAACGAGTGCTTTAAATAAGTGATTCTTTCTTCATTTTTAATTTGCCTATTTCATGTGAGCTCTATTTACGTCATGCGTCAAATGCTCAATTGGAAATAAAATTTTCCTTCAAATTAATTAGTACAAAAGGCTTGTGGAACATTTTTTTTGAGAAATATTTTAAAACGGCAAAGTATTGAACATATCAAGCTTTATATTCCTTCCCCACAAAGTGCACAGATTCAGTTTAACCCGAAATAAATAAATTTTTAATATTGAAAATAAATATTTAAAAATTAAAAAAAATCGTCGATCTTAAATTTTAAGTTATCATTTGAAAACATTATTATTTTTAAGTCAGTATTTATCTTAATTATTTTAAGTCCTTAACCAATTTAAACCGATTTGAAACAATCATGAAACCTGGTTGCAGAATAGTGGCCCAAAATCACGGAGAAAACACATGTTGACTTTTTAATTTCGCTTTATTCCAGCAGTGCGGCTCAAAAAAGCAGAAGAAGGCATAAAAAGGGTAAAAAGCAGAACATTTACCTCTAATCTTTTGTACTATGATATTCTAATGGATCTTACTTGCGTTGAATTCCTAGAGGAATTCTTATACGTATTGACTTTGACAAGAGAAATGCAGTAATCTTTTAAAAGAATCAGTGATTTATTATGCAACTACTCAGCACGTAGAGTGACGCATTAACTTTTACTTCATTTGATTTATTAAATAGAGAGCCGGGAATGGATCAGAAAATATTATTTAAGAATGGTTATTGTGGTCTAAATAAAGACAAAATTTCAAGAATTATTTATTATTAAAATAAGGGTTTAAACACCCCCTCCCTCCAAACACTTGTGTTTTTTCGAGGGAAGTTACTTCTTTTTAGGAAATTGTTTGCGCCTGTAATACAAATTTTCAATAGCAGCAAGAAAGAATTATTTGAAACTGTTATTGAAGATACATTAGAATACAGACTTTTCCGTCCTTTTTCCATAATTATAATAGCACTTTCCATATAGCTGCTTCATTCTTATTATTTCTATTTAAAATTTGAATGAGTGGGGGAAGAAAGGAGGAAGTGTATTCTAATTTCTTATCTTAAATTATACGTGAAGTTTCAAATAATGTCAACGGTTATTCCATTAGAAATTAATGTAACTTATAGCTTTATTTTAAATGCACCATAACATTTCACTTGGAAATCTCTCCAATATCTTTCGTTTGGAAGTGCACGTAACAAAATAACAGTCACGCATTAGTCACTTGAGCGCCGCATCACTCATGTGCTTGTGTGAATGCAAAGATTTTCATCCAGTTGTAGAATTGAAGAGAACGCGCCAATGTTTTTATCTCCTAATTGTATTTAATTTTTCAACGTATAAAGCACCAGTGATTCACACCCATTACCTAATTGGATATTCTCTTCTTTTCTGTACCTAAAAGTATACTACCAGATAGTGGTTCAAATTATTAGCATGATTCAGGACAAATAACTTATAAAATGTTAAATTATATACCGAGTTAAAATTGTTGTGCAACTGCAGTGACGCCTGAATTGATTTCATTGAATTTAAGACAAAAGTGAGCAAACGCATGGTATAACGGCAAAATAATTACCACCACCCTACTGCATCACCATGAGTGAAGTGATTAACCATTATCAACATGAAAATTAAACCGAAAAGAGCTATGGTTGAATACTGATTCCAATATTCCCCTTCCCACATGAATTATGATTCAGTCATTGATATGGATGTACAAAAAGCCATACCATTATTCTACCAAACAGGGGTTATCCTCTTTTTTTAAATTTCTTGTGCCTCCCCATCCTCCTATAAAGAAAACATATATTTTTAAATCTTTTTCCTGGTTTTGAAATAGGTTAAGATGGGTTGCATCTTCATCTGTTTTTCTTGGTTGAGATTTACTTTCAGAACCATGAATAGTTATTATGTCAGAACACAATGTTGTTTTTGGCGTTAACAAAAATTCGTATTCGAAAAAAAATATTTTATTATCTGAACGAGCATCTCAAAAAATAATCTCAATTTTAATAACGCATTGTCATTGTATTTACAAAAGCCCTGATTCAAAAAATAACTTAATGATTACCGCAAATGAAACCAAGAAAAATGTCATTTTGAACACTTGATTATAGGAAATGAAATAAGTAGGAAATGTGATATTTCTTTAAACAATAAATGGAGACAAAATATTGGATCGTTGGAAATACTAAAATGACTCATTCGATGACACAATTGAAACGGATAAAAATATAATTTAATTTGCGCAAGTACTTGGGGCTTGGCCGTTCAAGAAATGATGCTCTGATATGATACACTGAAATATGCATAGCAGATTCCAATTTTAATCTTTCTTTTAGTTTAAAATCGCGTCTCGCGGTTTTCTGTGAAGTAATATTAAGACCAACAAAAATGAAGGAAATTTTTTTATGATTCTTTATTTTATTCAAATGTATACATTTACTATTATAAATAAGGGTTATTTCAGAATAAATTGCCTTTCGATAGTACAATGCGAAAAATTCACTCATTTTCAAGAATAATAGGAAGCTATTCTTAGTTGAAAAATGGTTTTCATACTATTGTTCTGAAATTGTCGTCATCCATTCTATATCTAACTAGGGGTTATCACTAATGACGAATGGATGTTAAAGTTTATCTACCAAACATTTATTACAAAGGCAATGAAAATTGGATAATATTATCATCGGAAATGAAGTGGTACGTCCTCGTGTTTCATAACATCTTTTGAAATGATATTACGTTAGGAAAACCGGAAAAAATTTCCTTTTAAAATTGCATTTTTCCACAATAACCATGACAGTCGCATAGCTTATTTTTACTTTCCCCATAAAGTTTTTTTTGTCTCGGTTGAGTAACCAATGAAAAAAGTTTTTATATACGATGTTTCACGGTTTTTTTTCTGCTTTTTTGCTGAGATATATTGATAACGGTAATTTGTTGAATGCAAAATCCTACATAACAAAAAGTTCCGGTACTTAAAGAGTCGTCGTTTTTCTTTAAAAGGAATGTATCATAAAAGCAATTATTCCGAGAATGCATTCATGCGATATTCGATTTTTTTAGTAAAAATGGGAAGAATAGAATCTCGTTAATAATGTATTCATAATGTAGTGTAACTTCGTGATAAAATTTCATTATGAATTATACCTCGCAGATACGAAAATAAGTATTAACTTTTAAATCAATCATTTCAATTTGAAATTATTTGATTATAGAGTGCTCACATATTTTAGAATAATTCCTATTTATGTGATATCTATTATTTTCCGATATGATTGGGCAATCATTTGAATTCTGAAAAAGTTTATGCATAACATTTAAGGTTTAGTTCAGTTCAGTTCAATTAAAATAATTCCTCTTTTCGTTCCAACTTAAGAACTAGTTCGAGACTAACTTCTAACCAAGGTGAGATGACAGAAACGGCATTCTAGCAGTTACACTCTTTTCAAGATTTTTTGGATTTTATTGAAACAAGAGCCATGGACTTTGCAGCGCCAAACTGTATTTTTATGTTGTTTTTCTTATGGCACTGATCATGGACAGGCTCGCTCGTAGTCAGCGATTTAAGCCAAACAGCGTCTCTTGTTTGTAGTCGCGCTAAGGCCAAGAGTACGACTTTTACTACTCACTCACCACATTTGCTTTCACAGCCCCTTTTTACAGGGGGGTGCAGTCACACATCTCACAAATGGCACGCAGAAGAACAACCATGCCCAAGCCGGGACTCCCAGAACACGAAGTAAACGCGATGCCTCTGTGTCAGAAAGCCGGCTAATAATTTATAGATAAATTCTATTTATTGTTAAATTCCAATTGTTAATTCTATTTATTGTTAATTCCAATTGTAATTTCTCTACACCAACCCGCCCTTAACCATACGGAAAAAGTTTAAATGACCAGATTCCCACGATAGTGTAAAAGGAAATCAAAGTTGGGGCTTTAAGGTCGTCATTGGCCACTTTATAACCTTTTTCGTGGGAGGTACGTCTTGTCCTCGGTAGAAGATAGTCGACACCAAACCATTTCTCTACCCGTTCAGGTGGCGAGAACCAACTACCATATTGCAAGTTTCTCCACCTCGTATTTCATATTTCAAACACCTCATAAGCAAATTATACACTTCTTAGTATAATGCATAATGACGACTCGGGATCTTAAACGCTAATTTTGAATTTTGAATACAGCAGCAATAACCTTCTCCAAAACGTTTCAGTAAAAAAAAAAAAAAAAAAAAGATGTTTAATGGAATGCTAAAGTTATGACGTAATGAAAAGCTAACGAATATATTCATCAAAAAGAAATCCATTTTCGATTAGCAAATAAAATTTGAATTACAGTCTAAGCCGATGTTTTGACTGAAAGAATTAAAATTACAAGATCGAAAGAACAAATTGTCGATTTTAGACTAAAATCAGTGTTACAACACTGGAATAAAGAAAACATAATATTCCATCGTAATTTATAACATCTTCTTTTGAGTGGTTCTAATGTATAACAATTGTATCTTTACTACTCACATTTCAATGTAGCTGAGAAAACAATCAGTGATTTTTTTTTAGAATTTTCCTGACAGAAGCAGCTAAAGCATGGATAGAAACTTTAATAATTAATGCGAATATATTGTACCTTCAAAGTACAGTTAATATATTTTTATTCTATCTTTCTTAGTTGATAGTTAGAAAAGTTAAAACTAAGAAAGACTTCAACAGAAAAAATTACTTTAAGTAGTTTTAAATAAAGTCAGTGTCTATGCAAAATCGAAGCATTTTTTTTGTCATGTCTTGAATAAAACATTTACGTGTTCTTTGTATTTGCATAGAACAGTTGCTTCGTCGGTTTAGTTTCATTTCAATTCTAGAAAATTCAAAATCTCGGAGAAGATCTTTGTCGTGATAAATAATTATCTTCTCCACTTCCATTAAATTGCAACAAATCCTTCGCCTGTTTGTTTTATAAAGGAAGGGGAGCAGCTTCGAGAAGACATGTATTGAATAAGGAAAGAATCTGAGTTTCCGCTTTCTTCATGTTGTAGCTGAAACAATTTAGTGTTTCTACATTCACTCTGGCGCCAAAGTCTGCGGTTTCTCCCCCGTTATGTAATCAGTTACCAGTTTCAAGAAAATTACAAATTCTTTTTCTCTTACTTAAAGTGCCTGCTGAAACTCAAAAGCACTTAGCAATTATTCCATTTAATGTTTCTTAACACAAAGGAACATTAATAAGCTTTCAAACATAGTCCATAAAGGATTTTAGTGTTTCAAATTACTTATTGAAACTTCGAATATGTGTAAAAATATTGAGTTACTGAACTCAATTTATGTTTACGAATCTTTCTCCGAATAATTAGTTGGGGGGGGGGGGGGTTAAATCATTTTCTGATGACTTCGGAGTAAGAGCACTCTTTCTAAATTTATTTTCCAAGTCAAAGAAAATACAACTTCTGACACGCAATATTATGAATAAATTAATTCATTATAATCTACTTTAAGGTTTGAATAACGATGGCATATCTTATCATTTTAAATGAATAACTACAAGAAATAATTTTGATATTAATTTATAATTACTCCTGTTTCAGAAGCAAAATCTTCTTGCGATGTTTAAGAAGAATTTCGCAGAGAACTTCTTTTAAATTGCTAAGAATGACAAATTTCATGCTTTTAAAGTCAATAGCATTATAATGAGAAATTTCAAATATTCCGGCTATGTTTTGAATAAAATGTTACTTTTCAGAAAATTGTAAAAGTCTGTAGAATTAGCATGGTATCCGACTGGGTTCGGAGCCTTTTTTTTTAAATATGCTTCAAATGCTTGTTATTATTCTAGGTTAAGTTTCAATATGTAACAGAATAATGAAAAATATTTAAAAATAAAAAATATTTTCATAACATTTTGAAAAAAAGGTAAAATTGTAGTTAAAAAACAGAAAAATTAACTGTTACGCCAACAATAGTAGAGAAAAAAATTACAATCAGAAATCAAAAATATTTTAGAAGAACATTGTAATAACCAATATGCATGCTTTGAACTAAAATCTTTTGAATATGTATAATATATTCTGAGATATGGCTAAAACAATTATATAAACAAGAATTTTTTGAAAAAAATGTGCTGAATTTGTCTATGAATACCTGTAAAATGCCTAAAACTGCATTTATATTTTAGTTTTTAGTTCAGAGCATTAAAAATAGTATACTAAACAATTCTACAAAATTTCATAAGAATATATTCATAACATATTGAGATATTGTGTTTACAGTAATGCAAAAATTGCAAAAATTGAATTCTTCAGAAAAGGCTTTTAAAGTTTTCATTTTGAAAAAAAGCAAAATTATTATCTTTCAACAAGTCTAAAACTCTCCTGATTTATAAGTTGGACCTTCCTTTATATCATCCTTCACTGATTTATTCTTTCTAGATGCTCTTCTTTTTTTTCTGGACAGTTTTACAGACACTGAAGAATGTCGAATTGAATCGGCTATTCTGTTATCATCAATGTTGATGAAACCTTTGACTTGTTTTGGCTCAATAGGCACACCTAATTTTTCAAAAACTGGTAATAAGCCAGTGTATCCAGAATTGTAAATTAAAACAGCAATATATGTACCTAAGCGAAGAGTTTGCAGTTCAACAAATGTTTCTTTGGGTACAACATTCCACAGTACACCGTTAAAACTTTCGTTACAATTCTGTGTTTTTCCATGCAGACGTTTTTGCAATAATTTTTGGTCACACAGTTCCATATAGGATCCCTTTATTTTATTTATGATAGTTGATGATAGGCCTGGTTTCTTTTCTTGAAGTTCTACGCCTGAAAATCTGGCTCTTTGAAATTTACACCAACTATTTGGTCCTTCAGGGCACTGGCGATGCATGGGACTATTGGTGCCGGAACAGCAGTAAAAAAAAGAGGCAATGACGGCACTTTGCATTTTTTCCAAATTTCCCACATTACTGCGAATGGCGATTCCATAATAGTTTTGCAGTCTATCTATAAATTTATCGGTCAATTTCCCTTTTCCACTAAGCCCCTTTGTGTTCTTTTTTAATTTACGGAGATGCCCTCCAGCTCTTTTTTGTACATGACCAATGCACTCAAGTTTTTTAACCGAATTCTCACCATATATATTTTTTACAGAGTTAAAACCTTTGGAATCCCCATCACCGTAATATTCACTATATACCAATTGTCGTAAACTTTCTGATCGTTCAAATATACGATAGGCTCCTACCACTTCCATATTGCCAGCAGACCCTTTATGATTAGAACATATGTGGGTTTTACTACTGTTAGTGCACCTAGAGATTTTGGTTTGACATACACGGCAGTATTGAGATAAGATTTCGATATCCAAAATCTTCCCAGTATCAATAGAAATGGCACTGACACAACCATTCAATGAACTGTACCCATGACGTTGCCAAGTGCCATCAACTGAAACACCACAGCTGATTATTTCTCGGTTATTGGCCTTTTTCATATCTCTAACTTCTTTTGCAGCTGAATTCAAATTCAGTTGAGCACATGATTCAACAGTGTTCAGAAGTATTTTTTCTTGGTGACGAAATGAACACTTAGATAAAAAAGGTAAACACAAAGTTGAACAAAGTTTCTTTCCTGCAGTGTAACCACATCCTATCAACCTTAATCCAAACACAATGAATGTGTTTATACTGTTATTTTTGTTTGTTTTGGGTGTAGATGAAAAACCTTTCATGAATGGGCAATTTCTGCACTTCAAAACAAAATTTGAACACAGTCCAAACTTTGAATCCTCACTGAGATGCAAACCATTGGAGAAGCAATCAGGACAGCAAAGGACAGTAAATATATGAAATAAAACTGATAAATCAATTATGCGATTTCCTGTTAAGTTATTGTTGATATCAGTTTTCAGAATATCAACATAAGAAGAGCAGTCAAGGTTCAATTTCGCTGTGCTAGCAGTAGTGACATTTGAAGTTGATGTACTCACATCATCACTTTCAGTAAATCTATTTCCATGAAAACTGCGTTTCTTGGAACGTTTAGATCTCGTTTTGGGCATTCTAAAACCAGAAACAGATTTAGAATATAGCAAAAAAAGTGATTTGAAGTTGAAAAAAGCTCGTAAATGATTCACTTGTGAAGTAATCAATAACGTGGAGAAAATAAACAAACAGAACTTCAGTACAGCACATTTGTTGCCAATTTTAATGAGACAAATTTTGAAATAATACCTACATATACTTATTATCAGGCATAAAAGATATAAAATAATAATTTTAGTCATTTTAAATAATTTTTAACATCGAAATTCCTTGATAGATTGCAATATTTACATCAACTTCCGGTTTCGAAATGCCATTTCCGGTTTCACTTTTGTCATACTATGCTAACTTAAAACGGCCGTAACTTTATTTCTAAAGTAGGTAGAACAAAAAAAAGGACAGATTTGGAAAGCAAAAAGAACAGGCTTTAATATTATGCATTAAAAATTTTTTCGTTAGTTTTGTCAAATTTGACGATTTTTACCCAGTCGGATACCTTAAAAAATGGAGATGCGGCACTAAGTTGAAAAGAATGCCCGAATATATAAATAATATTGCAGAAATATCAATAAAATTTATTTCTTATCATATTTATTTATGTTATAGTGCTTTCTATTGACAGTATTCAGTTTCTCTGATCCACTCAATCAATATTTTTTTTAATTTCTATTTTATTTTACTGTTTACTTCTGTGCCTGTTTTTAATTTATTTCAAATATCTGATTTAAAGTACCTGAAATCATGCGCAAGTCAACTGCGCAAATGGAGGCGAAAAAGTAAAATTCTTGTCAAAAAATAAAATTGGTATTTGACAAATAGAACGGCTTCAGACTTCGAGAAATTGATCAATATCTTGTCTTTTGTTATACAAAAACTTCGGAATAAATTATTTCGAAATAAATTGCAGAACCTTCAAAGTTAAAACCACTATAATTTAAATGATTTCAATTTCATATCTGTGAATTTTTTTCATATAATATTAATATTTAAAAAAACCTTTAACGCTGAAAAAAGTTAATTTATAAACTTTTCCTTTTTTGGGCAAGGTTAAGGCTACAAACTACTCCACAAGTATTGCTTTAAAATTTTTTGATAATACTTTTTTCAAAGTATTTTGTATATTATAATACACAAAAGTAGTTCCAATAATAGAAATATAACAATTCTGATAAACTCTAAAACTATTGTGTTGTGTAAGATTTCAAACAATTAAAATCAGGACTTTGAAAGAAATGAAAATCCAATACTAATATTTTTAATAAAACATTGGAGCATTCACAGAAAAAGGATGAGGTATTCATCAGAAAATTATAATCCCTTAAATATTATCCATGTACATTAAAATGCAGTAAAATATAAATTTGAAACAATGAAAATGCATATCAAATTATTATCCCTTATTCATATAAGATTTTTCAATTACATTTGACATAACTTCCAGAGCCCCAGCATTTTACTTACTTTATTTTGTTTTCAAAGTAGAAATATAATTGCATCTGTGGTAGAAGATTTATACAGAATCAGCTATTAAAAGTAATAGAAAGCGAATTCAAATTAAACTGAGCTATTAGATTAGTGGCAATTATGTTGTGCACTGAATTCGAAATAAGTTTCTGAAAATAACAAATAAAATTTTATATCATTCTGTATGCATGAGAAAATTCAGTTTCAAATTCAAGTTCGGATTCCATTTTTTTTATAGAGTGGAAGCACATGAGCCGAGATAATGATCAATTCTAAAATCTTTTATGGAAATCTATTATTATCTACTACTTCACGTCTGTCTTTTAGGTCTCTATGAAGCTAAGATAGCTGAATAAATATAAATAAAATTGAAATTTTATTTATGTAGCTCACTATGCCATTTAAGCTTTCATTTGACTTGATAATTGCTCTAAAAGTTTCTTTCCAACGTTTTAAAAGTATCTTTCGAATAGAAAATCTGTACAACAAAAATTTTTGTGACTCATAATTTCAAAAGTAGAAAATTGTTTAATGACAAGTCAGCATGTTTTTAAGTACAAGAAAATTTTTAATGATTTTATTTTTATATTAAATAAATACAGTCATATTTATAAAGAATACAATTGGTTTAAGATTTTTTTCTTTTCAAATTAAGCACTTTTTAATTTTTATATTATATAGAATTTGGTTTTTGATTAGAAACGATATATACTTTCTAATTTTGTCGACTCTATCGTTCGTAATATGCAATTAGATTTTAAATTACATACCCTAATCGTACTATTAAATTGTACTTTGGGCATATATTTGGATATTTGGCATTTTTTTAATGTTATATAAAGCTGGGTATGCAGAATAGTCTGCAATTGCAAAAAAGGTAAATTCAGAGGATAAGAACTTTCCCGATTTTTAACACTTTGATGGAGATCAAAAGTTTTCTTTTTCACATATTGCCCAAGAACGATATTTCTTTGCGAATATTCAAAATCAGCTAGAGAATGTGAAATTTATCAAAAGAAACAAAGTATTTTATCTCAAACTATTTGTGAATACAATTTCAGCGGAGAAAAAAAATGTGAGATTAGACATAAAGGTTCGGAGGAGGTAGTCAGGTTCATCCTTTGGCATTCTAGAAAAATTTAGAGCAATAAGTTTGAAAAAGGCATACTGCAAAAGGATTCTTTAATTTAAGATAGATTCTATTTGGTCAAAATACAAAAAAGGGACAAAGAATACTAGAAATCACTTGATTCATCCAGTTTTATTATTTTAATATGAAACAAAGAATGTTTTACTTGAAACTGTTATCTTTACTATCCTTATGTGCTCAAACTAATTCATATATTAACTTCTCAAAATTAATCCGAATATATATATATATATATATATATATATATATATATATATATATATATATATATATATATATATATATATATATATAATATTAATAAAAAAGAAATTAAAAAAATTAACTGATTATAACTATTTTTGAATAACATTATCTTATAAATATAAAAACTATGATTTAAAAAAATCATAATTTAATATCTCGCAAATTGATCTGATATAAAAACAATCAATTGATGAATTTCTGCATCAATGCTACTTATCCTTAAACAAAAAGATTACTATATTTAACAGGTCTTTATGCTAAATTAACTTCATTCAGTACTCGTGTTTGATTTTTATAACCAAAACCGTAATCAATAGTTTCAGTTTAATTTTTAGAAGCATTTTATATAGAAGGCAAATATTTTTTCCCCATCTTCCTCTTATTATTAACTTGGTTAAATACTTAAGAATATTTCAGATTCAAAAGATTCATTTGGTCGAAACCCAATTGTCATTCCTCTGAAAAGAAAGACAAAAATGTATTAGCATTTCACAAATTTATTCTTTTATTCCAACAAAGAAATTTTTTAAAAGTAAGGGAGATAAAATAATACCGTTATGTTACTCTTAATATTGTTTGTACTTTGGAGTCGGGGGCTACCTGCAGTGAGCATTATATCTGGAAAAAAGGTACCGATTTTCAGAGTTTTTTTCTAGATACTTTTTCGTAAGAAAAACACAGAAAACTCATTCTTAGTAAACAGAACAGTGCTTGAAATAATTTTTAAAATAAATTAAAAAAATAAACTGAAATCGATATTCAAATAATCTGCTGCTTCAAGTCATTTTTCGATAAAAAAAAATCAATTATAGCTTTGAGGCTACACTTATTTTCTTTATAGTGTATTAAATTAATTGCACAATTTTCTTTAATAAATAAACAATATTATTTAGAGTTCAAGTGGATTTAAAAGTCAAATTGGCCTTATATAATGCTAGTTTCGCTGAAATTTTAAGATTATTATAAAGTGCTGAAAAAGGCGGACTATTTATTAATCAATCAAATATACGGGGTATTTGAACTCAGATATTTTGTTTATTAATTCAAACTTAGACATTTGAATTATCGTCCTATTTAAGAACAATCTGTATTTCGGTGGAGGTCTGATGAATGAATATAAACGAAACTTGCATTAAAATCTTCCTCGTATTCTCAGAATCAGAGACTTTGTCTTGTAAAAGCAGAGTTCTTTGAAACGAACATCGCCACAAGAAGACGGGGATTAATTAAGGAAAGAATCTGAACTCTCCTCGCTTTTCGAGAAACAGTGATTTAGCGAGTTACTTGTGTCATCCCACCGGATGTAACACATGCCGTTTCTCACTGTTTATTCAACTCTATGGAGTTTCCTATTCAGGTAGAAATTGTTCTAACATTAGATTTCCTGTTTCATTAAAAGACCGCCGTTTCATTGTAAAAGGGACAAATGAATCTCCTCATCTTCATAGTACGAGGCTGCTGCCTAAAGCTTTTACAGAGGCTTTTTGAGACAATTTTAAGCATTTTGAATGTATGAAAGTAAGAATGAATCATTCAATCTCATAATTTTAATTTAATGCACGGCTATATCTAAATGTGTTAAATATTAACTTAATGATTTTAATAATTCTTTTAGAATTTGAAAAATAACATAATATATTTTTTAACCTAATAATGGCATCGATCTAACAATATTCATTTTTCAGCAGCTCTAAAAAATATTACCGATGCAATGAATAAAAATTTTCAAATTAAAAACAACCTAATTACAACCGTACTTTATCAAAATTGTAAGTTTTGTTTAATGTATAGATTTAACACTAATTATTATCTAGAATTAAAAAAAATTGAAAATCTTCAAGTAATCAGAAATTTTTCGTTGTATTTTTCCATCTTATTTACAAAGAATTAATATGAAAAGTTCCGAAAAATGTCCTGAATTTAAGGCCAAACTTTTAAGTTTTTTTCTCAGTAAATAAAAAAAGCAATGTGGATGAAAAGGACCTAAAAATTCTGTGCAGAAAAAAATTAAAGCATTTAAGTAGTTTAAAATGATTCAAGTATAAGTATTCACTTCAATGGCGATGAAAATTAGTACCATTGTTATTTTTCGTTATGTCTTCTATTGAAAAATTAGCTTTCTATTCCTATTAGCCTGTCATATCTTGGGGCATGAAACTCATCAAACAGTGCATACTTCCATTAATTTATTATCATTTTAACTGTAAATTTAAATAATATTTTATTTTGATGGCATTATAAAAAGATTTCTTACAGATATATGCTTAGGTTGAATGAAAATTAATACTTTTAGTAGCGAAAGGGAAATAAAGAAAAATCACTGTTGTGAATTGAATGTCAAATTAACTATGGATACGTCATTCATTTTTAAGAATGTGCAATTATAAAAAAATCAATACGACGGAACGCTCTTCAATTACAAAATAAAGATGTCACGAAGACTGTTCTTATTCAGACGTAACTCAAAAATTTTCTGTTATACTTCATAAAAAATTCAAGAATTTTATAGATTTCTGTGCTTAATAAATAATATAATTCAATAAAAGAGCAACATATTTTATACTCAATGGAAATTAAAAAGCACAATTATTTCAAATAGAAAACTTAAGTTCAAAATATTTCTGTATTTAATTACAAGTTTAAGTGTCAAGATCACTCACATGAGCAGAATTCATTTCTGTTCATAGCATCGTGCTTTTAGACCAGATTGTATACGTATTTAAAAATTTGAATCGGGTTGTCGCAAAGAGAATCTTAGATGCCTCAGGTGCGCTAAGCTTAGGAGGCATTTTGGTTTCATTGGCAGAGAGTGTCATTCATTTTTTTGCAGGTTGTTTATTCGAGTCTCGATATAAAAAGTATTTCAAAATAATTTTCTTTGTTTTAATTTAATTTTGTCTTATTCTCCATATTAATCATGTATTTACCATGACTTTTTCAAAACTATCTACCTCAAACATAAAACTGAACTTTTAAATATATGTTTAATTAAAAGTTTAAATGTCAAAACTCTGCACATGCACAAAATTCATTCCTATTTTAAGTATTGCGCGTTTTGAGCTGACTGACCCTGTATTTGAAACGTTGAAATGAATAGACGCAATTAGAATCTTAGATCCGTCAGGATCCTTCGGGGGGATATGCTTGTGGCTTGATTGGAAGGGTGTGTCGTGGAGTTTTGCAGGTCTTCAGTTCGAGTCTCGAAACTAAATAAGGTTTCATTATAATTATCTTTTTTTAATTTTTAGAGTCTTATTGTCCACTATTCCGGTAGTTACCGTGAATTATTCGAAATCATACAATTCAAAAATAAAATTTTACTTAAACATTTTTTTAAAAAATTAACGTTATAATATTTCTATAGATTTTGAAATTTTAAGTGTTTAGATCACGTACTGCATAGAATTTCTTTCTATTCTTATCATTGGAGTTTTAAATCAGATTTCCACTGTATTTTAAACCTGAATTGCATAGACGTATTTTGAATTCTAAAGTGTTACGACGTTTTGGGGTGGCGTGGCTTGGTGGCTAGATAGGGTGGGTGTTTCGATGATGTTCATCTTCGTTTCTAGGCTCGAAACTGATTAATATATATATATATATATATATATATAT
>JAOUZG010015456.1:470328-485771 GCA_026289955.1 Argiope argentata | reverse complement strand
TCGAACATTTTTATTAGTTAACTAAGCCTGTTAAGCGATGATATAGGGTGACAATGAAAATTGAAGGTAGTTTTGAATTGAAGACCATGTCTAAACTTATTTTTGAGCATTTCTCGAAAATGGAGATGGATAAGCAGAATTCTCTTAATAATGTAACTAATGATCATAAGCATTGATATGAAAAAAATTGGTGAAATTAGCTCAATAGATATTTTATTCAGTGGCTGTGAACTCTATGAAAAAAAATTCCTTACTTACAATGAATGTTAAGGAAATATTTTTGCGTGTTTTTTTCTCGGAAATCGAGAAAGGGAATCATTGATGTTGTGCTAGTTAACATTTATCTTCAAGTGAAATGAAAATTACCTCAAAATTGAAAGTCAGTGTAGTAATTCTGGATAAAAACACATCTTAGGTTTATCCATTTATTTATTTTTATTCATTTATGATTTAATGTTTCGTTCTACATCGAAAATTAAAGCAACTTTATTTTTTCATGTGCTCTTTAAAGAAGAAGGATTCATAAATTTTCAATTAATCACTAAATAGCACAACTCGGCATTATAAAATTCGACCCTAATTCATTCTTTCCTTCCATATCTTCTTTGATTGCGATTTATAATATATAATTGAGTATTTTATAATGCATAGTATTCTATTAGATAAGGTAAATAGTACATTCTAGATAATTTTATCTTGAAACTTATCATGCAAATGAGGAATTAATATTCTGTTCAACTACCAATTTTGGCTCTTTATATAATTTCAGTTATTAGGAAAATTTGTAAAATAAGTATTGCTAAACTTCTCACCATTTTACTGCCATAAATTGAATTACAATGAAATCATACTTTCCTGAAGTGATCAAAACAATTTGAAACTTATCTTGCCAAAGATAAATTGAGATTTCAATTCAACTGACAATATTGGTTATAACATATTTTCAATTTGTTTAGAGATTCAGGAAATAAATTTTACAGAGTATTATTATAGTTACACTATATTCCATTCTTATGTTGAATTACCAAGGCGTCATATCCTTCTAATAGGAAATTGACTTCATTTTTATGCATATCTTTTCTCAATTTCTTTCAATGCGTTCATCAATAATTGATTTGCAGTTTTTGGTCAGAAATGGACACAAAAAAGTATTGAATCCTCTGCGACATGTCCAGACTTGAATTTATGTTAGAAGGTATCTAAAACAAATTAATCTCATCCACCAGCTCTTTATAATTGGATGCATCCTTACTTCCCAAAATTCCTAGACGCAACCTATCAATGAAATTTTTGTTATCATATTTATGAATCAACAAAGATGCCTTCTTTCAAATAGATAATAATAAGCCTGCAGTGAAATAAAACCATTTCTCTTGTTAAATGCTTGGCAAAAAAATTCTCATTTATACTGTATCTAGCTTCTTAGATCAAATTATGAATTCATTTTATGCATTCTTCTTTCTTTTGCATCTTCTTTTATTAGGATTGTAAAACACCTTTTCCACTCCCAATAGAGGATCAATCATTTTGAAATCGTAACAAATTTGTCACTAAGAGTTTCAGTTATTTATAGTGCAGAATAAAATTTTCATGTCATCATATAATTCTTTTTATGGTCATGAAGGGAAGTTTGTTGACTTTGTAGAGGAAAAAAACTTTCCATTTTCCTCTTCAAAGAACTATGAAAAATTTCTACACATCAGGCTCGGGATTAAAAAAGCCAAATAATATAGGTTCTTACTTTTATGAACTGTACCTAAAAGAAACACAAGAGGTAAAACGTTCTTTCGCATTACTCTCTTTCTCTCTCTTTGAATGCAACTGCCATGACTTTCGGTTTTAAAGCAAGGTATTTTGAAAGAAATTTGCCAGCATCCTATGATCTTCCGTCTTAAACCAATTTACTCTATTTTGAAGCTTCCAGGATAAGTAGACGTTCTCCATGTCAATCAATTCAAACAGGTGACAAACTGTCTGACGAGAATGCATTTACTTTCTTCTTTACAGACATTACTTGCCAAATGAATGATGAAATTGATTGCTAGCAGTTTGTTAAGAGGTTTCTTTAAAGCCACGAGCCCTAAAAACGTCCATTTAGGGACTTCCAATTTGGGGCAATTACTATCACAATTGTTTTAATCAATAATTCATTTCCATATTTAATTTTTATCATTAATTTAGCAGTCAAACTAACATATATAACCTTTTTAACCTATATATAACCTTTTCAATCACTGATACAATCGTCTTTCTTCTAACTACAAAATGCTGTTTAACCAAACTCTATCATAATCGTTTGAAGAAGCCGGAGGCTTTTTGAAACCGAAATACTATAGTAGCATACTATAAAAATTAAATAAAATCGAGATATTTCATTATATTAAGGGAAAAAAACTGTAATAGTAAAACATCGAGTAAATCAAATGATAAACAAAGTTTTTTTTTTATATTTTGTCAATTTGAAATGAATAAATTCATGCGCTTATTATTATTATTGTTTAAATTTCTAAGCTATATAAAAAATTTCAAAATTCTTCTGCTATTTATAATTTTGTTTCAAGACAATGCTTGTTCATATTCATTTATTGTATTATAATTTTTCTTAATAGGTGCAATGCAAACTTGAGCAAATTCTGGACATTTATGTTTTGAATAACATCAAATATTTGTGAAATGTCTGATTTCGATGAATTTAAATTTTCTTTGAAAAATTCAATGAAATTTTGTCATTGAAATTTTCATCTAGTTTATTAATCTGAATACTTTAAGCAAGCACCATCGTAAATATTCAACGCTGATGAGCACCATCTTAAATAATCGTTAATATTAATACATTGCCTTTAAAATATGTTTAAGCCAAATATTACTTATGAAACTACTCTTGTGAGAATTATACACAACGTACAATGTTTTAAACCATTTAAATAGTCAATTATTTTGAGTAAGTTATTTTCAGTTCTAAAAAATCTGCTAAATTGTAGATGACTTGATTTTTAGCATTTATTGAAAATATCTCGATCTGAGGAATTTTTTATTTCGAGATTTTTTTGAAAACATGCTATGAAATAAATATGTCCTCAGAACTGAACATAAAGTATCAAAAAGTCCCATTTGACAGTTTAGAGCCCCGATGTAATTAAGATTGCTCACTCAATAATATTTTATATTTGTATACTATTGAATTTGACTTTGGCAAATCTAAATCTCATATTTCAGCAATAATTATTCAAGTTTCTGTTTGAGTTTTTTTCTTTTCAAATCACGAGAAATCATTCTAATGTATGCTAAATTATTTTCTGAAAGATTTTCTTAGGTGTGATCTTTTATTTATCAATACTTGGTACGGAAATCGTCTTGAATGTTTTTTTTAACAAAATGTTTCTCAATTTTTTTAATAGTCAAAGAAAAATAAATGAATTATTTAGTTTAATGATTATATAACAGATATTTTTTAAGTACATTGATGGATGTTTAATTAGTGCTTTACATTAATATATTTGTTCTTCCTATCAACGTTATTATATAATAATAAATACTATTTCTAATGATCGAACCTTGAAACCATCGTGGAGCCTTGAAAAAATTAAAAATAACTTTATTTTTCATTTTGCATAAAAATATGTGATAATTCATCTTTATCTCGATCAAATTATAAAAATAGTAATAAAACAGTAAATTCTAAATCCAGATATTTACAAATGTTATTTTTTATTTCAGCTATTATAGGTATTTTATCAATTAATCACTCTTATGTGAATCAAGTATTACAAGCGCTATCATTCAAATGAGTTATTATTTTTGTCAATTACTAACCAATTACTAATCAACTAACAATATTAACCCATCATCAATTGGAATACTTTTGAATGTGAATTTATGTGAATATTTTGCAATTGAATAAGAGTGGAAAAAAAGAAAATATACGTAAAATTTAAACTATTTTTCCAAAATCATATTTATTTCAAAATATAATTAAAACAGTTTTGATTATGAAATTAATAAGAAAACAACATGAATACTTCTAAATCATTAAAAACATTAAATTATTCCACTTTTAAGTAATTATGCAAAAGTTCGAACTCTTTGATTCTAATAATGGTTTCATTCTTCTTCTCTTTTAACCTATACCACGAAAACTGTTTATTCATTTTTACTAAAATGTTTTTCAATTGTAATCTTCAGTAAACTGTTTGATTAAGTCCTTTCGTGGAAGTAACCAACGCTAAATTTAAGATCAGCGGGGCGAGAAATTACACGAGAAGGACATTAATCTATGAATGGCTTAGTGTGATTAATTATCCTCAATGTAAAATGGTTGAAAGCCAATTCAAGTTTGATTTGATCAAGTGCTCGTGAAGTGCATTATGAATAGTTAAAGAAAATAATTCACTTCCAGTTCCATTGCAAAACTAAATAAGCAATAGTAAAGATTCTTAAAAGTAGCTTATTGTCTTATTCATTTTTAATACATTAAAAAAAGTTTCTTCTTTTACTTAAAACTGAAACAGACCTTGGAATTAGGCTGGTTTCATGTTGTTAAAGGGTTCTAAAGATAGTTGTAGATAGATAAAAGCATATATTCTGCCGAATTTTTTATTCCATTTATAGAAAAGGAAATCAGTTTTTATATTTTATTAATTGATATAGACGAGGATCCTTAGGATAGAATTATTTTTGTACTTTCTGCTAATGTAACTAACTATTTCATTAACTACCTAAAAATGTGGTTAAACTTTTCTTGTTCTTCAATGTTTGTTAGAAAAATTTTAATTTTTATAAAACAACAAATATTTATAGCAAGTGATAAAGTCTACCAATGATTGAACGACAATGAATAGTTTCAAAATCAAAAATTGATTTTTAATAATGACCTCTGCAAAGAAATCTGCAGCGATATTAAGCATCATATTAAGTATTTGATTTAGGTTGCTTAAATAATTTATATTATTTCGATTTATAAAATGTGATTCGTGGAGATTATTAATAAGGCATAAACAACATTAATATGCGGAGATAAATAAATACCTTTAGTAATTATACACTTAATATCCGATATTTTCCTACTTTTCCACATGCTACATTCATTCTATGAAAGTTTTCTAGATGATTTCAAAGTTTTCTAAAGCTCTTCAAAGTTCTCAACAGTTAGAAAAAATGTTCCTCTGAAATCTTTTGATGGAATGTTTCCATTTCGCTAGAAGGGCTCATTCAAAAATCCTCGGAAGGAAAATGGATGTGTTTGCTTTCAAAAACTTTCGAAAGTCAGAAAACACAAAAGAAAGGCATTGGTTGTTTGTTAGGTGACTTACTTTCTTACTTTAAAGGAAGTTTATCGGTCATCGCATCCTGTGTATCAAGCAGAGCAGCATTCGAAGTTTGATGCGAAAAAAAGAAAACAGATATACCTTTTTTGTTACCAATTTTCCCTATATCTGTCGAAGTAGAAGTTAAAATCCATTTAAAACATTTTTATGCACTTCGAGAATTATATATCCTTAGGGTAACTTAAATTGTGGATCGTGATCTCTGCCGCATAGCATTAATAGGATGGGGGAGAGTTTTGCACTGCATCCCTACGACTTCTTGGGTTCTTTCTTTTATAAGAAATGAAATAAATAAATAAAATGCATACCTTTGGCTTCAAGCAGTTTTTGAAATTTTTCTGCAAAATTACAGGCGTTTTGCCAAACATTAATTTAATCAATATTGATTCTTAGCTATAATACTTCAAAATTAAAAATAATAAATTGAAAAATAAATTGTTTCAACTATCTTAAGTTGGATTAAAGAGTAGTTGGTTATTGGATGTTTCTTTATATGTGATAAAAGTAATTTTGTGTCTTAACATATTTAATTTATAAATCAATTCGTCAAAGATATATAGAAGGAAGACCTCCTAGTCTTATATATGGAAAACAGAAAGGTTTGAATTGTTAATTCTTTATTCATTTTATTTTGTGTATATTCACATTTGTGGATTATGAATGAATATTAAAAGTTTAAAATAGATTTAATAGTAATTATAAAACCTTATTTAATGCAATATTTCGAAATAATTCATGATAATTAATAATTCTTATTTGCTTAAATTAGTTCTAAACTATCATCGTTCGAAAATAAAAAAAGCCTTTAGAAGTAATTTTTTTAAAAAAATTAAAAGCTTATTATTGTTTATATAAAGATAAAATGAATTGATTAGAGAATTAATTGCAGCTTTCATAAGACAACGCTCATTTGCGGCTGCTTGAAATTTGAAGGAGTTTTTGAACTTAAAACATTATCGTTATCATTGAAAGAAAAGTGACATTGCAAATACGCTTTTAAATAAATTTAAAAGACCTTCATATAAGTATATCGTCAAAAGTTTAGTTGAAATATCAGGAAAAACAATAGCATTATTCTTTGTTCTATAAACAAAAGAAATTAATTATTCAAAAAAACTAAAATAACTTTTTTCGGATATTTTTTATGAAATAAATATAAAAAGAAAATATTTGGCACCAAGTCTTATAATTAAAGGACATTGATCTTTTTTAAAGCGTAAGAACTAAATCTTAAATAAGAAATTAAGTTGACGAAATAAAATTTCTAAAGTTATTTGAAATTGATATCTGCATTTAATGTTTAAAAAAAAAGAAAAATTAAATCGTTTTTTAAAAATTATTTTAAAGAATAAAAAATACTTAAGAATTGTCAAACAAACTTCGATAATTTATAAGATTTATTGGCATCGACCAAAGCCAAGCCGCGTAGGTAAATCTTCAACTTGCAGTTCACGTTCTGCAGCAAAATCCATTAATCTAATTGTTGAATTAATAGACTGTTTGTCTTCGAAACTTAAAAGACAAATCCATATCAACTGTTATTCGATATTCTTGACATTCTGCGAGGTGACAGAAAGTTAAGAGTTTTGTATTTTTAAATACATCCATTAACAGAGCGCGTTAATTTAAAACATTTTTGTGCGAAATGAAAGAGAGCATTCGCCATTCATAATTGACTCTGACATTTGATTGTTTTTCTAATCAGAAAGCCCGGAAAGAATTGATTGAGGAGAGAGTAATATTTATGACTCATCCAAAAACAAGGTAACTAACTAAATCGTGCTTGTTAATTTCTTAAGTAGCGCAAGAGTAATCCTGGGCAAATGGCTTATTACGGAAAATAAAAATCAATGAAAGAAATTCCAGACTAACAAAAAAGGTTTTAGTATGTGACGTTTAGTATGTGATTGAAATATGATCTGAACCCAAATCTAATGATTTAATCAAAAATAATTAAGTTATTCGTTCCTTTCTAAACTAAATCCAAAACAACGAATGTCAATAATGTTAAAAGGATTAATGAGAATGGACGAAACAATTTGCTAGCAGCTATTGGTTTCATTGAATAGAAAAAGGGAGAAATCATGACGAAGAGATATATTTAACGAGTGAACGTGCTACAATACTTACAGAATATCGCACCCCAGGGCAAAATTTTGAGATCATAAAAACATTATCTATTTACATATAAAAAGAAGTTTATTTAGGTAATCTCATTTTAAAGCTTGCTTGAATACGTTGCGCAGGGCCTATCCACTTCTACTCAATTCCAGGTAATTAGGAGCTAGTTGGGGTAGTAAAGCAGATATAATGAACCATTGGTGCATTATTTGAGTAGAAAAAATATTAATTTAAATTTCTTTAAAAAAATTGGAGCTGCCCTGATCATGGTAATTAAATTAAAAAATGTTGCAATTTAAATTTTGGAAGAAGCTATGATGTTTTAGGAAACAAAGTTTATTTAAATGTAGAATAAGGAATGGCCTATTTTCTATTGCATTAGGCACAGTTAATTTGTTTCTTGAACGGTAAATATTGATGTTTCGATTTGATCTAAAAAATTCTACAAAGTTCTTTAGTGAAATTATCGAACTTTGGTGTTTTAACATCTTTGTAAAAAATATTCTGTATAAATCGGGTAGCATTGATAATAATACAAAATATTTTATTTTGTAAAATTTGATTTTTTTCGGTTGGTTTTAACAATGAGTCCCCAAATTTGGTGAGTTTTATTATTTAGTGAAGAGGGGGGAGGGGTGACTGCCAAAGATTGTTATAATGAGGTGAACTTAAGTGCATGACTTTTTTTTTAGCTATTGTTGATATAACTTTTATAAGGCCATTGTCTAGGATCAGTCCAAAGTATTTCCCTTCGTTCTGCCAAAACAGATTATCTTCGAAGAATCTGAGTATATGTCGTGGTTCCTTTAGTTGCCCTGACTCGAACAGGGCTTTTCCGTACTGATATCAACACTACGCCCCTTTATTCAACGCATTTCACTTTATGCCATTCAGGTGTATTTTAAAGCCGTTTTACTTTTTCTTATTAAAATACACCTTTATTTTATTGTGGTAATATAATCCCCTTTTTATTTTTTAAGTGTTGTAACTCAGAAAGGTATTTTATATGTGTTTTACATAAACAATATTTTTTTCTTTCTTTTCCACTCTGTATCCCATTTTCCATTATTCCATTTTTTGTGGTTTCTGGATTAACCGATTATGTCTAATGATTAAAGCTATTTTCATTTTTAAATAACTTGTAGATAATAAAAAGAATTTCTTAAATATTAATACTTTTGAAACATTTACTTATTTTCTAATGTTGGTGTTATGAAAAGTCAATTTGAATCAAGTGTTGATGTTTTTTTATGGAACATTGAAAAAAGATTAAAAAGGGTTAATTTTGAAAGGTTAATTTAAAGAAACATTTTTGTTAAAAGGTTTGCTTCAATACTCTCAAATCGTTGCAAATCTATCCAAAATCTATACAACTTTTTTCTGAAAAACAATTTGTTTTTGTACAAAATCTTGAATAGCTCAAAATATTCGAAAATACATATTTTTCTCCTTTTTTGAAGCCATTTCATGGTGAGTGCAGGTAGTTAATACCATATTTTCTTCTAAAGCTGGAAGGACTTGAGTAATGTCTTGCTATAAATTTCAGAATTAAAAAAATTATTATTATTTTTATATAAT
Source organism: Argiope argentata (assembly GCA_026289955.1). NCBI lineage: Eukaryota > Metazoa > Arthropoda > Arachnida > Araneae > Araneidae > Argiope > Argiope argentata. The sequence continues at coordinate 476,748 of JAOUZG010015456.1, read as the reverse complement.
TGAGCAATTTGTTAAATAAAAATTGTTATTGTATGGTTATATTAATTTAAATATTGATATTCTTAAACAATCAAAATTAATATTCTAATTTTATTTTGGACTTTACTAAATCCTCAATACGCTAATATTTCATCAGCTCCCTCGATAACTTTAACTGAATGAAAAGTCACAGTACTAATAATATAGCAAGGGAACTTGTCTACTGAAACAGTCACAGCTTCTTGTCTGTCTGTGTGGAATGCAATTGAGCTTTATGTACTGAAACCGTCATAGCATCTAATATAAATTTAACTTTATTTAATTCTGATTTTAAGCATATTGCTTAGATGTAATGAAGAATGCACCGTGTAGAAGACAAGTCCTTTGATAGTATAGGTTTGTTAGTGAAATATTTATTCGTGTAACTGCACCCTACTTTCCATTGTGTCTGTTACGCTGCGTACGGTTTTTAATGCTGATACTCATGAAACTGCGTTTTATAAGAGTAAATTCGTAATTCGGTAAACTCATTCAACGTATTCTTTTCTTTCAGTTAATCCGCTGCCAAAGAACTCTGTTACCCAAGAGAGTCATTAATGGGTTAGATTCATTTAGAGAAATCCGTAATTGGCCATTCTATACGTTTCTGACGTTATTTTATATAAATTATTAAGTATAAATAAAAAATTTAAACTTCTTCTTAAATATTGCATTTGTTATGATATTCAACAAAGATAAATTTCGGAAATAATTCTGACTTTCAGTTAATAGTGTGGAAATGCTTTGTTTGTTGCCTCACTTTTATAAGTTAATATTTTTTAGCTAATACGCCACGTGCTCTACCTGGTTGATTCAAATGGTTGTCACAGAATGTACCATTCTAGATAAGCATCTTAAATGCTTGTCTAAACCTGCAGTTATAGAAATTGAAACATTCGCAAAATCTTTACAATCCTTACGAATTGGTCTTCATTATCCTGAGCATTTATAGAACTCCGGAGGTTTCCCTGAAGTATTGGCCGAGTCAAATGAAGCATTTCACCAAATGCTGGCTGTCTGAACCCACTAGTTAAGTTCCACCACTATCCAGCCTTAATCATTAGCGCTCTTATATATAAAATTACAGAATCAGTCGATCTTAAAACTCGTTGATGTGTATATTTGAACTCTAATCTTTCAGTCTTGTATGCTTCGCTGAGCTTGGTATTTAGTAAAGAGGGAACATCCAGTTTGGAAAATATGTTTATTTTCCTATTTCTAACACCCAAAAGAACAGGACTATTCTTTTGTAAACAGATATACATCGCTGATTACCTGATGTGAAATAATTTATTGCTACTTAAAATATAAATTTTAAAATTTCATTTGCTAATTAAATAATACAGTTTGGAAATGCTTCGTTTGGTTCTCCAATATTATAAGGAATCTCTCGACTTCTCATTCCTCATGGTTCTCCCAAATATTAATTAAGTTGGAAAATTTAATTAGTTTGAGCATGTATTAAACGATATTTCCTTGGTTCACTTAACAGTTACTGCAATAATTTGAATTTTACCTGAGAGAAAACTTAAAACATATGAAAGGATAAATATCATTTTAAAATTGCCATACAATAAAAGTAATACCGCAAAGACTGACTCTCTCTAAATTTCTGATTCGTACGCTTGTATTTTATTTCTGAAACGCTTTAATTACTGCATATGATCTAAGCATCTTCAGCTCTGTGCTACAAAACATTTATTCTATCTTTTAATATTTACTGAAAATGTATGTGTTTGTTCTATCATATGAAATATTAATAAATAAGAAGTTTTCAGTAATAGTGAACCTTTTAGTAATAATATTTAGACAATAGGTGTGGAATGATAAAGGTAAACAAAAAAGAAAGCTGTAATAAATATTTCAAACAGAACTGTAATAAGTTTTCATAGTAGAGTTACAAAAATTTTAAAAAGGTAAACCTGAATAAGATTTATAAATAGAGTGTGATTTTAAAGTCTTGAGGCAAACTTCGAAAGTTGGTCAGAATAAAAGTCTGACAGTAAATATATTAAAATAAACCAGTGGGTAAAAAGGTGTCCCCAAAACTTTCTAGCAATTCTAAAATTAAATGTACTTGTGTATTACTAGCGGGATGAAAATTGGCATGCAGAAGTTATGAAAGAGTATTAGCAATTTGATCTTTGGCCATTTTCTCGCGGTTATTAGGTGCGTGGGGACGGTTAGTAAACAAGTAAAAAAATAAATATTTCGGTGGTTTTTTACGATCGATTAAATCCAAAATTTGACGCAATATTACAATCGTAAACGTAATGTAACACATTCAGTTTAATAAGTTTAGGCCATTGCGAGGTTTTTTCAATTATTGCTTGTGAAAGCACAGATTAGTGCACGGCGAATTCCTGGGCCAATTTCGCTTCAAATTTGATACATTTCTAAAGATTACATGTTAAATCTATTTACTAAAATTCATTCATTTTGCATTCTTTGTTTCGTAGATATTGCACTAATTTATTTTCGGATAGTCGGAAACACTTACTTCTGAAGGGATTTCTTCCAAAGTGTTAAAGAAATCTACAAAACCCTACGCAAAACCCTCATAGGAATTTCACTCGACTAACTTAAAGTGTGTTTGAGTTATTGAGCTCATTGTAGACAACATTTTTTAAAAAATGAATTTCTCGGACTCAAGCAGTCTGGAAACAGAAAGATTCGTTAAAAATGGACAAGTTGCGATTTTTGTGATTTTTTGAAGATTACCGCTCTTCTCTTAATATCCTTCATATGTGAGAAGTAAGTTCGAATGCACCCAATTCGAACTTATCCATCGAATTGATCCAGAGAATATGGTAGGATTAAATTTCAATTTATTTCAAAAAATGCCTTCATAACATTTTGTGCATAGGTTTAGAGCATCAAGGCAGTTATTGTTGAATTATTGTTTGTTATTTTCAACAATGAATGCATTGCCTCAAAACTTTTCATAGGCATACAATATAAGAAAATTCCAGTGGAAGAAAAATTACAAAAAAGCGTGGAACATGACTAACTATGAGGAATAAGCACCTTCAATCAGCAAGATTTGGATAAAAGGAATTTAGAATTTAAAATAATTCAAAGTAGGGAACAATTTTTAGAAAGACAAGGAAATAATCATGGAGTCATGTCTTATTTTCCACTGTATCATCCTAAATAAAAAAGTAAAAAAGTTGGGAAGATTTTATTTTGCTAAGCTTGAAGAGTATAATAATAATTCTAGTCGAACAAAATCATGTTCTTTGAAGCGTGGATTCTTCCTATGTAACAGAGAATATATTGGATTCCTCCCATCGGGAGCAGAGAAAGCTTTCGAAACAAATACGAAAAATTAAATTAAAGAATAAGTGATCGTGGCAAAGGTAACGAAAGATCACGTCTTTTTCTCGAGTTATCAAAGTAAAAATTGCAAATTCCAACCCAGAAAAAATTAATTTATAGAAATATGAAAAAATACATATGAAAAATTAAGTTATTTTCCTGGGCGAAATTTCAATTTTTTTATTGCTATCAAAAATGATGTTTTTAGGAACAGTTTCCAAAATATGAAGAAAAAAAATTCTTAACTTCAAGTTCATTTTAGAACTTTATGCGCGCTTGCATATGACAAATAAAATAAATGCATAAATGCACTTAAATTGTAAATCTTTTTTTATTATTAATGTAAGGTTTAAGTTAGTAAAATAATATTAAACTCTGTTTTATATTAAATCAAAACTCATCTCAAATCAGCATGCTCCAACATGTGATTCAGTGGTCATTTGAATCAGGATTAAATATTCGCAGTTAAGTAAAATTCATAATTCAACGATAATAACAGATTTGAAAATGCTTCTCACAGCTCATGAAGGAGCAACCAGAATTGAAAAGAATAGATTCGATTTTCTGATTAAAATCCATTTCCAAAAATGATTATATTTTACCTGTTTTTCTATTCTCTAATTCTACTTTTCTAATTATTCCTAATTTGCTTTTCAAAATTAAAAGAAGCAATTATAAAATAATTTTCTAACCATTTCGAATGAAGTGCGTGCTCATTCTCATAAGCGGGTGAAAAGGCTTTTTAATGTCAACGTACGTATTAAAGCGTCGATCATTTTCACCAAATCAAAAAGCCATCGCCAACACACCAAAATTGGTTTGCCACGTATTTAAAAGCATTAAAAAATTTTGGCCACCAAAAGGAAATTTGGCGTGATTGGTGCGTTGTTGGCGGATCGATTTACCACGTAATCAAAAGCATTAAAGAATTTCGTCCTACCAAAATGAAATTTGGCGTGAATGGCGCGTTGTTGACGGATCGATGGTCTAATACGTAAGTACTCAACTTAATGCATTGCAATAAATGATCTCGGTACAAAAAATAATTTGGGTTTCAGTTTATGCAAAATTTTTATCGCTTGTTTTATAACATAGAGTAAACAAATTGGAATAAATGAACTGAGACATCTAAATATTTGACTAATTTTCTGAGGAATCTGTATAAATCAATTAAATATTTTTTGATAATTATATAATTAAAAATCAATTATTTCGGCAGATAATATATAGAAATTTTCCGCTTAAAAATCAATAAATCACAACAACATGAATGGAATGTTTCACATGGAGGATGTTTGGAAGATTTTACTTTTAAGGTTATTTTTACATGCACACAGAATCAGAAATTTTTTAAACCCTTTTCTCCTTTCCAAGTTAGCAAAACATACTACAAAATTTGATGGGTTATTTTCAAGAATAGAACACCATTCAGATTATAAAATATTGAGACAAAAATATTTTATAATATAATTGTGTTTATAGGCTCGAAAAAATGTATATAAACCAACGCATTTTGGAAGAAATGAACTTCCATTTAGATATGCATAGCTTTGCTAAAATATTGAAAACGGAATATTTGCAGCTATTTGAATAGAAAATATGGAAATACTATACCTTTTTATGGTGAAAGTTTATTTTCATTGACATCATACATTTGAAAATCAAAACTTTAATACAGATGATTAATTTTCAATCATTGAGCATTTCATCAAAGTGTAATCCATCGCTTCATAAACCTATTATTTTAATGTCACAGTTTCACCTCAAAATAAACCGTACGATGGAGCATTTTCAGAAATAAAAAGAAATGAAGGAATAGCCATTGTTTGAACAACAATTATGTTAAGTAGTATGACCTTTTCTTTACATTAAGTAATCCAATGCAAGTATATTATATAAGGAACTTCGAAAAAAAACATTTTTTTTCAACATAGTAATAAAAATATTATTTTCATAAATATTTCTGAAAAGGCTTTTAAATCTTATCTCAAATCCATATTACGTGCAAGTTCGATTTTTTAAGTCTCGGTATCCACAGTTTCTCTATCTAAGTTCTTTACTATTTGAAAAAAAAAGTGGCCACCTTTGGTAAGTCGAAAAAGAGGATTTATTCAATTGAACGAAGAAATACTATCTGTCTTTTTTCCCTTCATTTTTTAGTTTTGTTTACAAGAAGACTTTTTGTTTTAATTCTATCCATAGCATAAAACAGTGCTGTATAAAATGTTAAATGCACCATAGTAATATAAATTTATTGGTGGACAATAAATTGAAGGAATTAAAATGGGAGACACAAAGGAAGATTTATTCGCATACTACTCTGAGAAGATTTATGACGCACGTTGAGGTAGAAACATAACTTAATTATAATTTGTAAAATGTTATGGAATAACCGGGTAATTTAGGAGACATGGTAATATAAGCATGCTTAAACGTATATCATATTAGAGTAAAATTATAAGCAAAACCATGCTCAATTGTGTCCTCAACTGTGAATTTGAAACACTTTTCATGACTTTTTCCTGAACATGACTTAGAATTTTGAACACCATAATTTTTAGGGTTTTACAGTTATTTATGAATTCTTAATGATTGGCGTAAAGAAATAGAATAGTTTATTGCATATACATAAAGTAATTAAAAATCTACTCATACAGAACATAAATTCGAGTTTTAAATATCTGATAAACTGAGTCGTAGATGTGCTTGGGCCAATATAAATTTTGAGAAATTTCTGCAAATATTCAAATTTTTTTCAGATGAATTTGATTATTGCATTCAGCAGAATAAGGATTTTATTAACATCTGATTAATTACTCGGCACCCTCATCTTCTATTGCTGAATGATATTTTGCTAAAGATGTCATGCTTTTATGAGATATTACCAATATGTCAATTTAAATAAGAGGTGAAGAAATGTTCCTTTTTTTAAAGTATAGTTTGTAGTTAAGCTTTAATTTGATGACAAGAACATTCTATTTTACTCTAATTTAGAGCAGGATGTTGCACAATCTACAACAGCCTACTCTATATTATAGGAGAAATTTCTTTTTTCAATTCCTACTATTAGCTCACACTCACCCT
>JAOUZG010015456.1:400816-462928 GCA_026289955.1 Argiope argentata | reverse complement strand
AATGCATCATTATTTATGAGGTATGAATGAATCATAAACCTATACGCTGTCGATGAAAGAGAAAATTGATCCCAATCAGTAAAAATATTTGCATCTGGTAAAAGCATTTACTCAGTGGCGGGTTACTTTCATTTCACTGAATTCAACACCCAGCTGCTCATGCGCGGCATGAAGCCAGTGAATGCATCAAATACATTCGTGGCAAGCGGCTGCACTTGATGTTTGGAATGAGGATGAAAGTTTATACTAGTAGTATATTTATGTGTGCCGTTTCAAAAAGGCAGAGTAATCTCCTTGGTCATCATAATTACTAGGGGTATTAATGGAGGCTTTCAAGACTTGGTCTTGTATGATCGATAAAATGGAAAAAGTAGTCTCGTTTAACCCTTCGGCAAGATTGGCTGCAACTAGTTGAGTTCTATTTAACGTGAATGGTTTGAAGTATATATTTAAATAGTAACACAATAGGTGTGAGCTGACATACTACAAACTGGATTCTTAGACCTGCAGCTATCAAATGTGCAATCTATTTAACTCAGTTGGGTAAATAAGTACCCAGGAGTGATTATTTTTTTTGAAATTTTAATTTATGCAAAACTAAATTTAATTTGGTAATTTTTTCACGATTAGATAACTTTCAAAAATGTTACCTCGCAAAAATTTGTGTTCCGTCGACCCCAAATTTAAAACGTTCTATTTTTAATACCATTTAACAATCGTTTGGATTTTATTGATTATTAGAAATTTTCTAAAAATTATTTTCAACAGATAGATTATATTGTTTCTCTGAGCTTCAAACGATTTCAATACTGAAAAAAAAATTCTAAAATTTTAAATACTTGTTTTGTTTAAACAATTTTTTACTGAAGTTTCATTACTTCCGTTTCAATTTAAAATTTAAATTTTACAGAAGCTGAAAAAAATTAGAAAGAGACATAACACAATGGATGGAATTTCATAAGGCTTCGTAAAATAGTATATGACTGTGAAAATTTGAAAATATTTTACTAATGAAACTTATTAAAAACCAGGTTATACTATAAAACATCAGATCGAAAATTTTAGCAAGCATTAATCCTGGCGAATCAATTGACCACTAAAGGCAATGAGTTATGAAAAAAATCACAGATATCATTTGTTTCATAAAGCATTATGTGCTATTAATTTTTTCTTGACAAAAAAATTTCAAAACAGAATAGAAAATTTTATGAATCTTAGATTTCAGATGTTGTAGCTGAAATTTACATTTAAGACAGAAACATTTCTGAAGCATGTTTTAGAAAATAGCGTTTAACTTTATTTCAAAACAATAAAAAAATATTATCAGCAACTAAAAATGAATGTGGCAATGACGCATCTTTAATTGCATTCCCTTAGTAATTGAGTCTTTAAATGCGTAGGTTAACCGCCATTACGTCAAAAAAGTAGAAGTGATCACCTCAAAAGTTACTCCCAAACTCTGTAAAAAGCGCGTTATCCCGGAATTGCACTGGACTAGCTTACAACAAATGCAGAAAATGAACCATTAATGTGAATTCAGCCCTTTCTCCGAATCAATCGTATGATCCTTAGTGATTAATACCTGCCTACCGTTTGTTACTGGCCCTGGATTCCCTTTTATTTAACAATGAATCCCTGGTTTACAGTTAATATTACCCGAAAGATGAATTTGCGTTTTAGACGCTCCTTTTTTTTCTCCAAATGAATACCAAATTTAATTCACTTAAATCATTTGAGTTACAGCTTTTTCATTTTTCTGAAAGAACTGATCGGCAGACGGACAATAATTTAGCCAAAATTTCATCGGTATTACCCTATTGATGTTTAATCTGTGTATTGACTGTCATCCATTTGACTCTGTCTTATAGCTATCATTGTATTTTTCCCCCCAAGGCCATTTCTGATCGGACTCTGTTCAAAATAGTTTAAAAAACTACAAATCAGGTGTAAATACTGCATATCGAATTTCATCCATTTAGTTCAAGGTATTTTTGTATTAGCTTTGGTATAGAGAGATGGACATTGCCAAAATTTCGAGTTCGAATTTTCTGATAATTGAAGTTATTTCCCTATTTCTTGTGCAAAAAAAAAAATAAAAATTATAAAAAAGCTACCGTTTTACCTTAGCACCACAGTGTAAATGTTGCTTTTTCTATAATTTTTACTTTTTTGTATAAGCTAAAGTACAAATGTTGATTTTTCTATAATTTTTACTTTTTCTGTATTTTTTACTTTTTTGTATAAGCTAAAGTGCAAATGTTGCTTTTTCTATAATTTTTACTTTTTATATAATTTTTACTTTTCTGTATAAGCTAAAGTGCAAATGTTGCTTTTTCTATAATTTTTACTTTTTTGTATAAGCTAAAGTACAAATGTTGCTTTTTCTATAATTTTTACTTTTTATATAATTTTTACTTTTTTGTATAAGCTAAAGTGCAAATGTTGCTTTTTCTATAATTTTTACGTGTTTTAAAAACCAAACTTGCACTTTAACTAATTCAAGAAAAAAATATCGAACCTCATTTTCTATTCGGCAATTGCAATTTATACCTTATGTTCTAAAGAGAAAATAAATTGCATGTAAAAATGGTTTTTAGGAAAAATGAACTAGTGGCACGAATATAATCTGGTTTTTTAAAGACCTTTGCTTTTTTATTATATAAAAATTAGCAGCACAATTCTATGTAATCATAAATTAAATTGGTTTCATAATTAGAGCAATCATAAGAACATGTTATAATTTAAATCATTATTTCGTATGTTGTTCTGCCATCTCATGAATGCAAAAAGCAAATTAGATAGTAAATTTTATTTATGAATCTGATTATTTCAACTAGAAATCGATATATATTTCAATATATATTTCATTTGTTTTTCCTCATAAAATAATTCTTTTATAACCAGTGATACATATTCGAATCATCAGAATATGAAATATGATTTTCCCGCCATTCTCAGATTTGTTCGATCTGCTACATGCTTTCACGTCGTCCATTGGATTGAATTTCCCATTAATTATTCTAGCAATCATTATTATGTATAACAGTTTTTCTTTCCCCTAACGACGCAGGGAGCATTAAATCTGATGCATTTTCTAACTGTATATTTTCCAAGAAATTATTTTGAAAATTTTAAGTATTTTTCTCATTATTACATATTTTATGTTTGAGAAATATTTATTACTCATAATCACAATAAAAATACATCAAGGAACTTTGAAACAATTATGAGTAAAAGTTTTTTAATCTTCAGTTTGCAACGTTTAACGATAAGATATCAAGACTAATGACAGAATAATAATGACATTCAATTAATTTTTTTGATATAGTCAAAATATTATAAAGTTCCTTAAATACAACCGATAACCGATTTTTATTTTCAAAAATTGATATTATCTATGTAACAACGAGAAAAAGATATAAATAATTTTAAAATATATTATTATTGATAGTTCACTATAAATAAACCTAAATCATTTTAATTTAAGATGTTATTAATTTTTTTTGCTATGTGAGAAAAGTTCCTTAAAGAATAGAAAAAACACATCTTCAAGGACGTAATTATTTTTAAAAATTAAAATAAGGCATTTAGAGTCATCAGTTTAACAATAATAGGCTCTGTAATAATATTACATGGGCTCTAATCCACATTAAAATAGTTTTAAATGTTGTAAAAACACACTTTGATTTTTTTAAAATATTCTATTTATTTAGCCGTATCAGAGTAGATTCACTTATAATTATAATCTAAATAAATGTCTAAGATGTGCAATGATATGTCTTACAAAAATATGCCCACTAAAAATACTGACTTTTGTCAAAAACCCAGATTCAAATTTCATTGCTGATGTTAACTGGCAGAAAAATCATTGAAGAATCAGAGATTTATATTGAGAGATTTATGTTGTAGATTTATATTTATATTAGATTATTAGAATTCTATAATGAGCATTTTCTTTTTATTTTTTTGTCAGAAAAGATTCCTTTTATTGTAATTTATTACATCTGCACAGTTTTAAGAAATAACACGTTTAAAAAGATAAACTGATATTGGTAAAATCTCTTCATCGGAACAAAATATTTGCATTAAAAGATAATATGCAAAGGTTTTTTTTCTTTTCTTTTTTTAAAAGGAATTCTTCAATTTTTGTTGGAGAAAGCCTGTGTCTTATCACCTGTGAGTTTGTTTTAAAATATCACTAGTCTTCATGTTGAAACATCACGATGTGCTCAAATTACAAATTATTTTACATAAGATATATATATTGACTAACCGTATTCACTTCACGAACATTTATATGAAGTGGGCTCATGAAAATTTTGCATTGAATATACACATATTTAAAAATTTTCTATTGGAAATCTAAATAGTTAACTATTGGCATATTAATTTTATCTCTATCCTCCGTTCGCATGAATTTAGTCACAGACATGTGTTTTTGTCTTAAATGTTCTGGAAACATTTTGTAATGAATTATCGGTAGTTACTTAAAGCACGTGGCAAGTTCGAAATACATGGAAAAAGTCATTTAATTGGAAAAATTCTAGAGAAAAGATAAACATGAGTTCCTAATTGTAACGGAAATGGGAAACTTAATTGAATCCAAATTAGACGAAAGAGTTTATCATCGTATCAAGTATTTACTAATCGCGAATGAATAATCAAATATATACAGGATACATAATTGAGGGTATCAAAGCATTTAAACACAATTATAAAAAATAGATAAACTGTTTTACTTTTCGTTATGGAATTTTTAGTGGGAAAAATGTCCATCGCCCTCTTTTCACATAAAGTATTCAAATTCTCTGATGGCCTTGTTTACAGGAAATGAGTTTGTCTTGAGCTTTTGTCCCAAAATGTACGCTGTTAGCGTGATCTTGAAAGTATTTCTAACGTTTAACTTTCTAACTTAAACGTTTCTAACTTTAACTTCTTAACTTTTCTTTCTTATTTCGATACTTCTTTTCAGAAAGTTCATTATGGCGAGTTAATTCCTGTAGAGTCAAATAATTTTTTTAGGACTTTAGAAGAAAAGTTATGATTGAAAGCTGGCAAAATATGGTGATGCATCCCACTTTGTAATAAAAGTAAGCAACAGTCTTGAGGGAACACTCTTGACAGAGACGGAATGCAAAGTGATGAAAATATTGATGTAATTTACATCAGAAGTGAATCTGAAGTATATCAGAGGACTATTCCAAACTATAAATCGCAGATTAATTCTCTTACATTGGCACAAATAAAACTACTAGATAATGTAAAATAGAACTTGCCGAGAAATAAATTTAAAAAAAAACGTAATAGAGGCGAAAATTCTAAAATTCGAAACTTGCACATATGATGTAGAGAATGAAATAGATTTATTAGTGATCAAAATGCGCTTGGTGAAATTTTGAAACATACTTCTCATTAAATAAGTCAAATGAGAGCAAACCAAGACTTCAGAGCAGCCTTAATTACAAGTGCTTTGATTACTGAGGACATAAAATTTGTAATTTAATGGGTTTTTCAGAGAAAACAGCAGTGCTTATTTGAAAATTATTTGGAATGAGAAAAAAAGCATCTTATCGTTAGTTTTTAAAATGCCTTGCTGTAAGCTATTTTCAGGGTTTTCTTCCAGTTTATGACTGATAATTAAACTGGCGGCTAATGCTTTTGGTTGTTAAATATAGCGCAACTACTCAATCGGAGACAAATTACGGACTGAATATTACAAATTGCGCCTACATTTATATTGTTTATCATTCGCAATTCGAACTTAGCTTACTCTGCATTGCAACGGGCCATTAACTATTCAATGCACAATTTGGAAAACAAGCAGCTAGATTTGTCATCAATACATTTATCTGTTATAATGCCTCCGACAATGTGTATTTTGGGTACTTACATATCAGACCGTCGACGACAACGGTCGCCAACGGTTTAGCACCTCATTGTCGACGCCTTCAAATTTGGCGATAAAGATGGACGGTCTAATACGTAAGTACCGCATTTTGATGTAGGTCTTCAGGAATATATCTTCGGCTAACTGTGAATTATCAAGAAATTTTGACAATCTCATTTTAAATTTAAATTTATTGAGATAGTCAGCCTAAAATTTCTTAGAAGAAGACCCAATGAATTTATTTTCAACTTTTCTATCAATCTAAGATTTAGGGCTTTAAAATCATTCTGGAGCTTAGAATACTCTGTTGATTTCCTTTCAATGCTCATTTGGCAGCAACATTTTCAAATGCATTTCCATTTCAATTAAGATCGAGACGCACGTGAAACAGATAAAAGTTTAAATGTAATAACAGATTCTGAAACTTTAGAGCTTCAGAATATCAATGAAAAGAGCAAAATCTTTGATTAAGAGTTGATTAGAAGTTAAAACTGTAGTGCGGTTAGATCACACTCCGTTCCGAAATGAAGCTTTCTCATTAACTACAAAATCAATTTCAAACGATTTTCCCAGAAAATAAAACCAATTATTTTAAATCAAAATCTATGTTACAGAGAGTTCTGAAGTTTGTTTGTAATTCTGTTAGCTTCATGAAAAATAAAAGAAAATGTTTACAACATGTTCCAATCTTTAAATCAGATCTCCTATACTTAAGACCTCAGACTAATTATTTAAAGTCCTGGGAAGATTGATTCTGAGCTACTTCGATTGCTTAATTTCTTTAAGAGTTTGTTTCAGTGCAACAAAATATTTATTACTGTCGATTTTGTATTGAAAGTCTCATTCAGAAAATGCATTTACCAATGTGATTAAAATGTGTTTGAATTGAAAAATGAAAAAAAAAAATACAAAAGTTATGTATCAAAAGAGTTATTTCTTCGTTTCCCAAATATTTAAAAATTATCGGCGCAGAGAATTGAAATGAATTATGAATAACATAATACTTGATAGATAATTAAATAAGTTGTTGAAATGGGCATTTAGAATATTAGTATTCTTAAAGAATTCATTAGTTTCTTTCATGCGAAACTCCCGTGAGTAGCTCAATCGCTGGATATAGAATACTAATTGTATTTTTGGAGCAAATTTTCCAACATTCCATAATGAATAGCATTTTGTTTGTAAAGGGAAGAAAATAATGGCATCTAGTGTGCAATTATGCAATTTAATGCTTTGCTGCTTCTTATTGGTACTGCCGTAAAATACCATAGAAATATTCGAAAGATTGTAAATCACACGACGCTTTAAAAAGATGGCAACCAAAAACAATAATTCTGAAAATCTTCTTGTTTTACGTATACTTCAGAATACAGGTATTTTAGATGCAGATATTGCAGATAAAATTGAAGATACACCTCATGCATCAATATATTATTGTGAAAATTGTAGTGATGATATTGCTATACATATATGATTATAATGTCAAAATATCATATAAACAGTCTAAATGTTGTGTTCCACAAACTTTAAAACTGATTTAAATAACTATTATATTCCTATTTAAAAGTACATAATTTAATCCTATTTCCATATATTCATTTATTCCATTATTTTTCAATGTGGAATATTTATTCAGAATATCATGTAAATAGTTTAAATGCCATGTGTTACAAATTTTAAATCTTGATTAAATAAATTCCTATGTACTGAACTTTAAATATTTATGAGCATTTTTCTATTACTTCAAGAAATTATTTTCTGAAATTTTAATACGGGAATTACTTCTTTTTATGCATCTAGCTGTTTTATACCTTTAATGGTTAAAGCCTATTAATTCTTAAAAAACGGCAATTAAAGAATTTAAACAATTATTAGCAAAATAGCTAAAAGAGAAAATTTAAGTTTTTCTATTAAGATATCTAATCAATTATTTAATTGGTTGTCCGAGAAGAATAAATTAAAATTATTTTTGCAAAAAAAGTACTTCAAGGAACAGAAACTCAAACATCTACAAAATAGCGAGGTTTTTTATTACAATTTTTTTATATGTGACATTTCTTTAAAACATTTTGAGGAGATACATTTTAAATTGGGTACTTACAATGTTTTGTTAATACATTATTTTTCGTTTGATCTTTTTTTATGAGATCGTTAATAAAGAATTTTCCTGAGGCCCAAACACACAAAATTTACAATCATGTTTACTTAAGATTCGTTCCAAAAGAAGGATGCATTATAAGATGCATTGTTTTTAACAAATATTTGTATTAGGACTTTCAACAATTCAATTTGATAAACAATGCCTTTCGGTCTTGAAAAACTGGAAGAAATAATAAAGTGTTGCTTCTAAAACTCTGTTTGTAATTCTGCAATTTACTTTTTGAAGGTTTTTTTTTCCGAAATTAAATGAGGGAGAAGTAAACTAAAATGTATCAGTACGGATATAAATAAATAATGATCGTTTTTTCTTTGTTAACTTATATAAATAACAGACTTATGTGAATAAATAGTTAAGTATAAATTCTCGAAAAATATTATATTTTCTTAGCGAATTATATTTATTTGTATATTTAATTAAGATAAAAATATTAATGTAATAAGAAACTTAAAGGTCAGAGAAAGAAATGAAAATTGGACTTTTTAGGATACTACAAAAATGCATTTTTATTCCCTTAAAATGCAAATAAAAAACATACCCAAAAGCAATGAGAGTTACAATCTAATTTGACAGAGTGTTTGAACTAAAAATGAAATATTTAAAGTCGCGAGTTTATTGAATTTTTAATTTAACTATTTGTAAAGTAATTTTTGACAGCTATTTTATTACCACCTGTTTTCTGTTTTCATATTTAATTTCATATACAAATGAACATTTTTATATTAATAAATTTCTATAGAACCAAAATAATACTTTTATTACAAAAAGGTTTTTTAATCAAAAACATAAAAAATACGGCATAAATCAAAGTAAAATTTAATTGACAAGATAATATAATAAATTACGCATGAAATTTCTTAATTAAAAGCAGCGTTTCCAATATCAACATTAATATTTTACAAATTTTTAATTTTATTAATTGTGTTAAGTATCGGATATATTTTAAAAGAAAAACCGATTTTTATTTCTAGAATTCCATTTTCCATTTTAAAGGCTAATATTTTCTTCTTTGATTTCGTGCGCACCCCAAATGAAAAAATATGCAACGAAATAAAACATGGTGTTATTTCATGAGTGGATCGTTCTTGTTTGTTGTGATGTTGTCCATTATGGGTGAAAGGAGAGTTATTAAACGATTCTTTGAAGGTTTTGATTTGAATTATCCGTCTACATTTGATGAAATGATTTTAGATGTTCTATCCGAATATATAATGTGCTGATAAAATACAAAAAGAGTTCGCAATTATAATACAAGAACTCCTGAATAATAACCTCAAATCCAAAATCCTCACACAAAAGTACATAACTTATAATTGTGGTTGATACTTTAATGATCGATACTTTCCCAGTAAGAATGAAGAAACATCCATCTCTCTATAAGATCTTTATCTATGTCCAAAGGCAAACCATAATTTCCATTCAGCTGAGATATATTTTCTCAGAATCTTGCACGGATTCTGCTTTTTTGTTTCCACTGAACATCGACTTCGCTAACAAATACCTATTCACAACAAATTGAAAATGTTTATTCCTCTTCATTCAAACAGACAGTGACAAGGTTTAATTTTGAATAACTATAATATCATCCCCAAAGAAGGATCGATGATAAAAATTTCTAAATTCTATAATTTTATCATTATAAATGGTCATATAAACAAATTTAGCGCAGTTTTAAATGCTGAAGCTGGTATAATAATATCAAAAGAAATGACTTGACAATTATTACGGAATCTTTCTCTTAGTGTCAACCATGGAATTAATGTATTTCACTAAATAAAGATGTTTTAATATTGAGATACCAAGTGATAATTATTTTGTCGTCAGTAAGCACATGATAAGTAAATAATTCTATTTACTTAGTTATAAATCTTCTAAAAAAGTTGACCTTCACTTAAAGTACTGACAATATCTTATTCCAATTGCGTCTAAGTTTTGAAAGTACACCATTCGCTTTTATCGCTTTCTTTATCCACGTTTGGAATGTGAAAGATAAATAGTTCTTTAGCATTAGTTTTTCTTTTGAATGTAAAGATCAGCGAATTCTAAGAAATCCCTCATACAAAAATTGTACCTTATTGCTTGTCTTTATATTCATTGATATTCTATTATCATGATAACTTGTATATAAAATCTCTCAATTTTGTATGTTTAGAAAACTAGATTAGTTGGAGAAATATCAGTTGTTTGCCTTACGTAATAGATTTTTTTTTAAATTTTAAACTATAAAATACAAGTTTTTCACAAATTATTGATGGCATTAATAAAACATAAATGATTGTTAGCATGCATGATGTTCAAAAGCTTTGGTATAATATTTTAAAGACTCTCTAACATTAAATCCTTCTTTATTTTTCCTATTTCAGGAATAGAAATTTATATTTCCTTCTCAGAAAATTTTCAAAGCCTTTGTAGAGTTGGTCAAAAGGCCTTTTTGAAACCTTTGATACTTTTTCATAATTTAAAAAAATATTCTCGGGGCTCGTTTTTCAATGAAAGAATGAACTTTGAAAAAGCTGGAAGGAAAATCGGCATGTTTACTTCTGAAAAGTTTCAAAAAAGCGGAAAATATTGGTTTGTGGTGTTACTTTCCAACATAAAAAATGATTTTATAAGACATCCTGACCTCCTTCTTGTGAGAAGAAGCCTTTCATGAATGAAGGAGAAAATAAATAAATATTTCTTTCTTTGATGAGAACCTATTGCATTTATATTCAAGAGAAAGTTAAAGGATACTCTTAAAGGTTCTCTACAAAAATTGAGTAAGTGCAAATAATATGATTTAACTAATTTAACCCTTGAATACGTATTCACTGTTTTAATTCCATTTTGTAATATATCACTGAGGTATAGTTCACCCTTTCTAACCCTTTGCAGTCTGAAAAATAATGAGATGCAAAATTATTCACCTAATACAAAGATTTGTTTATTGATATGAAAAATAAATATACATAATTCTTTTAAGTCGAGTTTCTTTGAAAAATTAATCTACATTTCATAACCATTATGTCGGCGTTTTTAACAGTTAAATTTGAAAAACAAATAAGTAAAACTTCAAAATGATGCACCATCTTGAATAGTAAGTCGGAGACACCATCGGAGTGCAAAGGGTTAATTTTAACCTTTATGGTTTCAACTCTATTTAACTGCAATTCTCCCTATTATTAATTCTTCCTATAGTGAGAGATTTCTATAAATATAAGTCCTTAAAAATTAAAAATGTCTAATTATTTAAATGAAATCTGACGTTTTTTTTCTTTGATCTCATGTGAACGTTCCCCCCTCCTTACAAGGGCATTAAATAGTTATAACAATATGTTTAAGCAATACTTCTTTAGACAAGAGCAAGTTTTGGTTTTCAAATTCATGTTCATATATTTCAATTGGTACTTGCATTTTGGGAATAATATCTGCTCAAATAATGGAAACTGGCAACAAATTTTGATGTCCAGCATCAGTTGGGATGGAAGGTGAAATGTCGTGATTATTGTATGTATGTAATTTTATTATAAGGTATTCCTTTAATAAGATTTTTGAAATTTTGCTATTCTTGCATTTAAAGGTTAAACTTCAAATAAGCAATAGGGAAATTATTTTTGGGTTTCTGATTTGAACACAACTGCTTTTTAAAATGAAGCAGTTGAATGCAAGAAGATGTAGAAAGAAAATGAGGGAGATTCATAGCACAATGAACCAAAATCATTGAAAGCTTCTAATAAAGTATAAGTTGAACGACTTAAACAGAATTCGAGGATTTAAAATATTTTGTTGAAAAGTCAACACTTAAATGACATTTTTAGGAATAACCAATGCCAGTCAATCAAATGCTCGCTGAATGTGGCTATTCATTGAATTGGACGGATCTAATGGAAGAACAAAGCGATTCAAATATTACACAGATTTGGTACAATAATAGGCAGCATATTACAGTTATCCGATATCGAGATACTATACTGCGTAAATCCAAATTAATATTAAGTGTTTGCGTACTTTTTATTAAATTTTTACTATTATCTCACACTCTCCTTATATATATATATATATATATATATATATATATATATATATATATATAATTTTTTTCAAATTTTCTGTCAATAATAAAATTGTATTCATCTAATCAAGTTCAAGTTATATTTTTTTAATTTTTAGTGGATGACATGTGACAATAATACAATTTTTTCAAATATTCATAAATTAATTAATTAATTAATTATTTAGAAACTAACTTTCTCCCCTTTATAATAGTTTTTTTTCACTATTGTAATTTTTGGGTCGCGATAGCCTGGTTGGTAGGGCGTTGGATTCGCATCCCTTGTGCTGCGTATAGGTGATCATTATTCGGCTGCTCAGGATGCATACCTTCAGAAGCTACTGCACCCCTTTTTCCGTTGTAAAGCAGAAAATGTGAACAAAAATTGTATTTATTTAATGAAAAGTAACTAAAATAAAATTTTCCTAAAATCCAAAGTAGGAAAGTTTTAAAAATACCAAGAAACAAATGGTTTTTAATAGTTAAATTAAGAATTAATGCAAATAGTTCAACATTTTGTGAAATTAAAGGAAATAAAAATGCATACATTAATCTTAAGTTTTCAAAAAATCACGGAGTATTGATAAAAAATATATTAATTTTATCCTTTTTTAATTGCAAGTAAAAAAAATTTTTTTTTCAAATATTTGTATCTAGAGTATCTCAAAGTATTTAATTTTCCCATTTTCTTTATATTGTAATGACTTGATCTTGTCCGGTCAAATAAGAGGGTAGCGTTTAAAGACAAATTCTTTACTTACAGCCTTATATACATAAAAGTAATTCTAGGTTAATAAGATCACCTGCGTTAATATGATTGATAGTATTTACATATCATTTAACTGTATACATGAATAGTTCCTCGAATAATTTCAGAGAAACATTCTGAAAGGAAAAGCTAACAGCCTGTTAGCGCATCTGGCTACTACCTTCATAGCTAAAGGTGTCCACCGATAACCATCGGGTGGATCTTAAATCAGAAGCTCGATTCACACGAAGCTTCTCTCACACGTTCGGAATGCCGATCCTCCAAAAAACTCGAAATCAAGGGCTATCTCTCCAACTCTCCAACCCCTTTCCTCTCTTAAAATCTTGCACTTTATCTACTGCCAAACTCCACCCCTCATATTTGCATTGGTGCACTGGAGATGCCGGTCACTCAACAATTATTCAGAAATATCCTCAGTGGTCCGCAGTTGACCGTGGGAATGTTCGTTAATGATCCAACCTCGTCGCTGACCCTCCACAATAAAGTAAGATTTACATTTGAAGATTTTGACACGCTTCCTCATTTAAGATGTGATTTGTTTCTTTGGAGGGCCTACTCATTGTCTGGACTTGATTCAAATTCCAACTGATCTCATTAGGGGGGAGGATCCTCCGTTCGAGGCAATTTCAAAGAAAGAGGGTCATTCAGTTCACCCCACAGCTGACCGGATGTCATAACAATCAATCAGGTGTCTCTTAGCGAGGAAGAGAATCTTTAAGGCTCCTTTACAATGCGTTACCGATGTTTTTCGTGATTCCAAAAATGGCGATTTTATCCATCACGCATTCTCTGCAACTTTCTGCAGTGAAAAAAAAGGAAGTAAAGAAATATTTCATTCTTAAATATTCTCATTTCTTTTCCTTCACATTTTTTTAAACGATTTTTTTCATTGGAAATAATTTTAATTTTCTCTTGGTTATATTTATTTTCTAAAGAGTAAAGAGTAACTAAACAGAGAGATAAAAATATGCAAGAGTTTCGAATTATTAATCGGTAACATCGGATCATAATAAAGTATTGGCCCTCTGTTTTTCTGTCTTTATTTCATTTTAAAATGTTGCTTTTAATTAGAAAAATATTAAAGCAACACGAGTTATTTCTGTAATATAGCGAAAAGTGGCATCTGCAACATCATTCGATACCTAATCTTGCACAAGTTTTCAATCTTTAATAAAATACTAATTCAAGTAAATTTTTTTAATTATAAAGGATGCCATTTGATGTTAATGCAGTTTTTTTTTTTCAAATATTAATTCATTGATTTTTTATTCATTAAATAAAAACTAACTTTCTTGCCAAAAATTTTCATTTCACCATCGCCAAATAAATAATGAATTCAGTTTGTTTTACTCCAATGCCAATGAGCTACGTAACATGTTTTCGGCCGATTCTTTTAAACGATTCTGTTTATTTTCTTAATGTTTGATGCATTTAAAATTAAATATTGTTAATTAATTGATCTTTCAGATTCATTTTGAAGTACTTTCGAATTAAAATAATACAGATTAAAGAAAATTTGAAATTTCTAATCTGTATTGCGTTCCCCAACTGGTATAGAAAAATGACGCCTTTTGCATTGTTACAATTGCCTTTGAAACCCCAATTGGCATTAAAAATTCAACGCTAGAAGGATTTTTTGATGAATTATTTATAGTAATTGTAATTGTTAGGTTGGGATAGTCTGGTTGGTACAGCGTTGGATTTTCATCTCTTGGGTTGCCAGTTTGAACACCATATATAGAAAGTAAAATGGAAATAGCCAATAAATTCGCTTTCTATTTTGCCGCTTAATATTATGATTCTATCCTATTTATATACATATTTATATTAATCGTAATTATATTATAAAGATTAACTAAAATTAAATTTTTCTTTTTTAACCTAAGTAGGAATTGACTTTAAAAAATTGTTTTTTATATGACTTGTCTTTCTAGGGAATTGAGCAAAGGGAAAGGATATTTTTAAAAAATATATACAGTGCAGCTTTAATGAAATACAAATTTTATGTTACCAGTTTGAACAAAATGCCTCACGTATTACGCGTGTAGCATACGTAATATGTAATATGCTACATGCGTACCATCCTGTTACTGCTGGTACGCGTGTAGCATATCAGCAGTAACAGGATGTAGCAACCACAACAAATATTTGATGTAAAGGAAGTGCTCAAACAATTAACCGTTCGAATGGATATATATTTAGATTACAGCTTTCAATGGGATTATTTTGTTGGGATATTGGGAATTCCTTTACCTGTCCTGTCATCCAAATTTACTACAACCGCCCTGTAAATAAAAAGCTGAGCACATTAAAAGCTTTAAAAAAATTTATTTAGTAATTTTTTAATACATTTTAATTGCATTTGCGAACTTGCAGGACAATGTATAATAAAATTTCCTCGCTTCTTTATATAACTCATTAAAAAGTTCAATTACACTTTATTTTACACATTTCTATTCAAACTGTAGTTATCAAACTGGACTGATCTCGCATTATAGCAGCAAAACTAAAGGCGATTTCAATATTTCTTCATTGAGAGTCACTTTCTTCTCTCATTGCTGAGAATCACTTTAACATTTCTTCACTTTTCTTTTGAACCACAACCACTGCAAAGAAAGTTGTGTTTTATTTCATTTCTGAGTAAGAATCACAGAAGCAGAAATACGCCAAAGCAAATAAAAAATAAATAAACAAGAGTTGGCACGAAGTGACTCGATGCAGAAGAAACAATATATGTATTCGCTTGAAAAACTATTTTGCGTTTTTATTCATTTATTTTGCTAAAGATTGGAAAGAATAAGAACGCACCCATCCTTCTGTTGACGGATTTTATCCTTACATTGCTGCATTTTTACATTGCCCCCTTTGTATTTAGTATTAATACTAAAATTTAATATAAGATTATTGTGCAAAAATATTTTCTTCGAGTTGTAAATTAGAGTTCAATAATTGTATATATCTTTCAAGTTGCACCTCTTTGGATGCGTATCTCAAAATTGTACCAAATAGATTTCTGATTAAGAAAAACAAATTTTAAATTTTAAAAATTTTAGAAGCATTTATTTTTCTCTTTCTGACAATAGTATTTTATTGTATGTAAGCTTCCTTAAAAATTTAGGGGAATATTGACTTTTGATTCACTTTTCACCAATTAATTGTTCTATTGCGTGTTCTCTATTTATTTTTTTTTACAATAAGAACATTTTATCAAAATGTATATGCTAGTAAATGGCAGTGAGAACTTTTTCCAAAAGGTTTTTGAGCTTTTATTAATTTCATATTATTTGATCTTTTGCAAGATTGGTTAATTCCATTTGATAATAATTGATGGTTTAAAAAGATATGTAATTGGATTATTATTTCTAAAAATAATTATTTAACATATTTTAAAGAGATTTTCATACAAAATGTATATTTAAATATAATTTTTGTGATTTTTCATTGGACGAACCACTTGAGAAATTGCCTTACTATAAATGTGGGAAAAGAAGCCTTTTTCAAAAGACTTAGTGAATTGTATACAATTTATTTCAATTTTGATTTTTTTCAGATATTATTGTAAATCAAATAATGTTCCATTCTTATTGATCTACATTAATGTGTTCAAAATAAGTATTTTCATTATGATTATGTTCTCGCTATTGAACACCAAAAATATACATAATTGAGAAAGTATGCGAAAAAATTGAGTAATTCGTGATAATTGATTAATCCCGTAAATTAATGTCAATCTTTTTTTTTCGACATCAAAACTAAAACGAAATTTTTTAAAAATTGAAGATAATGGCAAAATTAATACATTATTATGCTTTCTCTAGATATTCGATAACTAAAGGGTTTTTTTAATCACTATTCCCTATCCGTAATGTTTCTTGTCTAAACTTTCTTAAATTAAGGTTCTAAATATATATAATTTCATATTTGTACTTCAATGTATTTCTCAGTGGTAGATGACAGAATAATCTTTTTTTTTCGGAAGAAATAATGGCATTTAACGAGCGCCTAATTTTTGTAATTTACTCATTTGATAAAAAAACACGATTAATCTCTTTTAATTAAGATACATTAAATTCCTGCATTTTTAAACATATACATTTGTCAAAATCACAATTAAGAAATTTTCTTTAGCATAAGATAAAGTAGTGTACTTTGATGTATTTAATATTTTTATTTACTAGGAATCTATCTTTGAGAGGTGAGGTTAAATTTAGACGGAACGTTTGACTCTACTGACTGTACTAACAAGCCAACAATTGAACATTTTAGAATGTCATTTTGAAACCGTTATCTGTCCATTTCTAATTTCTAAGTTTAGTTGCAGCTTGAAATGTTGCCTTAACATTTCAAGAAGCGAAGAATAAAGTATTTTAAGAAATAGAATAAAAATTTCACCATTTCGTTATTTTCATCCTACATTTCCTTATGAATTAATTTCAATCCTCCATCTTTTTCGTAAATTTAATTATGTATTTGCAACATGTTTTCATCATCATCTTGAATTTCATTATGTTTTAGAATTGTGCTTTCAAGTTGAATATTTTATCAAATGGAACCTTTTATAGCCATTGGCGATCAGCATTTTCGCCAAAATCATTGACTTTTTAGACTATTAAATGACCAATATGGAGAAAATTTTCTTCCAAAAATATTTCACCCTGTAATTTGATAAGGCTAATCAAATAAATTCAATCAAAACAATTAACAACAAATCGCAAAAATTAAGTAGAAAATAGAATTTTATATAATTAAAAGGTTTTTTTTAAATAATAGTTTCGGAAGATATCTATCGATTTTTGTAAATAAGTCATAATGTTTATGACTAAAAGTTTATATAAAGGCGCCAAAATTGAAGCGATTTCTCACCAAATATAATGTTGGTAATTTTTAGGGCAACTTTAAAGTGATTTGTATTTCTGATATACTTCCAGGATTGCTGATTTTTAAAGTTTTTGGACGATTGATATTATTTTGACGTACTTGGGATAAATTGTTGTTTATCTCCATCTTATAATTCTAGAACGGCAAACTTCTTTCCTGGCAATAGATAATTCTAACTTTTTGTTTAATACCCACTTCTTGGTTTCTATTTTCTTCTGATTGAAAATCTTCTTTAGTGCCATGGCGAGCTATCTCCATAACACATCCAATCATATTTCGCAGTTCCATCAATGAGCTAAGCGAAGAGCTCGATTCAGCGCAGCCGTTCAAAACAAAAGCAGTCTAAAATTTTTATGATAAAGTGATTAAAGTTGCCCTGCCATTCGAAAATTATCAATAAGTTCGATTTCTGTGACCCGTACACTAGCATTTTATATACAAAGAGGTATGCACACGTGAAATAACTTCCAAGATATCGACATTAATTAATAACAAATACATATTCAACCCTCTAAAATAATGTACTCAATTATAATAAAAATTATTTTCCTCAGCTAGAATACAGCTGAGGTGGTATGATGACAAAGTGTCAACTTCATGTTTAGAGAATTTTTAGTTCGATCCCATTAAAGAAATGCTGAATTCCATTCTTCCATTTTCACCCGGTCCATTTCCTGTGCACAATTTGAGCGTGACGCTGAAGATCAGAAAGGGGTTTTTAGCTCAGATGTTGCCCCCTTCATTTGCGTACGTTTCAAAATAATGAAGTTTGAACCAAATTAGCTTTCGAATTTCATTTAAATACATCAAAATAAACCATTATCATTTGCCCTTCTAACTGAATAAGAATAAAAATGAATGGATTTCTAAATCTTCATGGAAAGATATTTAGAAGCCTCTTCCTCGATTTTAATGCCAATTTGCACACGGACGAACGAGGAAAGAACAAAAGTTTAAATAAGGAAAAGTATACGAATGGCGTTGTTGTATTTTTAAGTAAAAGGAGTTGCATGAATATTTCAATTGAAGGGAAAACTCCCCTTCCTTTCTGGCGGTCACCGAAGTGATCGTTAGGAGACATTTTTTTTTTAAAAAAATTGACAATTTATTGAGTGTTTGCGTGAAGATTACTAATTACTTTCAAACGACTGACGAAATGCAAACTTTATTAGATCCACCAATTAAATAATTTGTCAGAAATGTTTAATCTTTCTCAGCAGCATCTGGTGTTATTAGTTTCGCTTGTTTCTTAACAATGAAATGCTTGTTAACATCATATATGTAATAATAAGTTGAAGATATGATAATCGAAGCATTGATAACCTAATTCCTAGCTCTCAATTGATATGACTGGCACTCCAATCACGTGATGAGACCGAAAACATTTCATTGTCTCTTTTTTGCTTTTTCTAACAAATCATTTTTTTCTTTCAAATTCTTAAACAATTTAACTTGGTAAATACGAAGTATTAGCAAGAAGTTAAAATCTAACACTTCAAATTGCAGATTATATATTTCCAATCTACAAAGTTTATTTTTTTAATTTATTTTAAATATTTCGCAGATTTCGTTAGATACAAACAGTTTAGATCATCAAAAAGATGAGGCAAATTTTTTCAAACCCGTATTCATAATTTTGTCCAAAATTTTAGTTTGTGTAAGACAGAATTATTACTTTTTGTATAATTATTACGTTTTAAGAAAGATATTTGACAAAGTAAGACAAATGATCAGGAAATAAATAAAAAATTAGGTAACACAAATAAACAAACGAAACAAATATGATAAAATAAGCAAATCAGAGTTATATGATGAAAGGAACGATTTCAGTAGCACAAAAATCTTTTTGAATGTTAAACCAATGGTACATAACTTTCTTAAAATATTTTATAGAAATAAATTTTAGATAGTGGATCCCAATAATTTGCATTCCTATTACTTAGAGTTTGATAATTAGTGTAACTCTTATTGCTTATTGTAAAGCTTAATAATGAAATTCAGTGTCAATTAATAAAACTAGTATTAATTCAAGATTTCTTCAGAAGAATTGTTTTTAAATAAATTTTTAATATCATTAATTATTTTTATTTTCAAGAAATACAATTAATTGAAAATTTTGTAAAATGTGTTATTGCACAAATTTCCTATTCATATTAAACTATAGAAATCATCTCTTGTATATTAATACATTTAAATAAATTGTTTAAAAATTCGTAAAGATCATGTGCTCTTTAACTTTAACCTTTCTCTTAATTTTACGTTTATTTTATAAAGAATCATTTCAATTTTTTAAACATTAGAAAAATCCTTTTTACTTCAAAGTAAGTTCTTGGGATTAACAATGATTTCTACCATCCATAAAAGCTGTTGTTTGTTCATACCAATTGTAATTTGAAAAATTTATTTAGAGAGAAACGTAATTTTAATATTTTTGTACAAAATTAAGAAATTGAATTTGAAGCATATTATAGCATATTGTTTAATTTCATGAATTTTGTCAATCGTATATGGCAATGACTATTTATCTGTTTCTCTTAAAATTAATTTTTACCTTGTGAAAAAATTTAGAAGTAAATAAAAAATAATTAGCAATTTGATATTAAACTAAAGCTACTAACTAAATTCAATATAATATTTAATGAATTACAAAATCCTATTGTTATAACATTTGTCCTCACTGTTTTGGAAACTCCACTGTTATTTGCAAACATGAATCACGGAAGATACACAATGCACCAATGTTCAGTTCAAACTCCCACAATTAAGAGACTGCATTCAAGACAACAAGTTGGAGCAGTAGTGACAGATTATATTCGAGGGAATTCGGAAAGCAAATCCCCAGAGAAGTGATTTATGTTTATAAAAGGTTCCTAAATCTCAGGGGAATTTATCACTTTGTGCTTTGCACACGCATTCTCTCTTAGCAAATGTGACGTTCTATTTATAGCTTGAAATATGAATATAGAAATGCGAGAGATATTGTGAGAAAGTTCTAGTTCTTTTGCTGCCCATATCTCATCTCTGTTTGAGTCATTCAAAGAGAAGATGAATTGATGAATGTTTCATCAGTTTTATGAATTGATGAAGATTTCAGTATTTTGAATAATTGGATCTATTAAAGAAATTGCTTATTATACGTACATGCATAGTGTTTAACTTCTCGATTTAATATATTATTATACAAAGAAAAGAATAGAAATCTATTATATTTATCTTCAGAAATTTTGAATATACATAGAAATTGTACAATATCTTTTGACAACATTTTTTTTGAATGTGAATATTTTATTTCTATTTTTGATTAACCTATTGTACTTTCATAAAAAATATATTAATTTATAAGCAAGCAGTATTTTATTGACTTCATGCAGTTCTTAAAATTTCCTTTCTTAATTCAATATATGTAATTTTAAAATTAATATCGAAATTAACCAAGAATATAGAATTTAATGATTTAGGAAATTAACCAAGAATATGGCATTTAATAATTTCAAAAATCAAAATGAAATTTGCATAAGATTTTACAGAAGGATTCAAAAGGAATGCTGTGACGTCAAAGTTTTACATTGCATAGCATGAAATCTCAATAATAGCATCGATCTGCTGATAGAACAAAGAACTCTCACTCTGATAATCAAATAAAATTCTTCATTTTTAATAGATTTAATAGAAGGCTACTTACAAGTGACTTTATGTCTCCCGATGATGAAGAATTTGAAAATTATTAGTGATTTCATTAACAAAAAATGCTCAAGTTATTTTTAAATAATTTATCTCAGAATAAATATTTATCGTAAAAAAGAATAAGTATAAAAAATTGCTAATTCCTGCATCTTTTATATGTGATTCGATTAAATTTTATACTTTCAGATACTTTCTTCTAAAATTGTTATCTACTATTGATAAGCTTTTACAGATATACTAATATTTATAATATTTGTAAAACAATATTTTTCATTCTGTCATTCGCTGAATATATTACAAAGCGCAAGTTTTCCCTTTTTTTATACATTCATTTTTTTATCATCTTAGAACCTGATGTTGTTTTTGTGATGAGGTTTTTCGCGTCAACAAAAATCCGTAGGTGAAATATAAAACTTTATCATCTGCAACAAAAATGCTTGGGTAATGAATTGAATTTTATTATCAACACGGGCATCTCAAAAAATCAACTTTTAACAACGTGTTGCCATTGCAATTACACAAGTTCTGATTTAAAAAATAAGTTAATGACTACCACAAATAAAACCTCGAAAAATGTGATTTTGAGCACGTGATTGTATGAAATGAAATAAATAGGAAATGTTATATTTTTTAAAAACAATAAATGCGAGACAAAGTTATTTAAATCATTTGCAATACCAAAATGACTCATTCAACGAAACCATTGAAATGAATAAAAATATAATTTAACTTATACGAGCACGTGGTGCTTGTCCGTTCAAGAAATGATGTTCTGACATGATACATTGAAACATGCATAGAATATTTCATTTTAATCTTTTTTTGAAATCTTATCTTGCTTGACTAATGAATTATAACTCAGCTTTCTACAAGTGCAAATATCATAATTTTGATTTCATTTTCCCTGAAATTTAGTTAAAAAATATTTAAGTTTGAAATCTTTCAGAAAAACTTCCAAAAACTTTATATGTTTTAAGCTAATTGGCCGATCCTTTCCGTTGCAACGAAACATTTTGTAGAATTTAACAAAAATATTCGCTTATGCTGATTATTCAGTAATTATTTTCTAGTCCCATAAATATTAATATATTCAAATATCCCATTATATTCATTACGAAAATCTAAAGCTTTCATCCCTGTTCTAATCATGAATTTCCAAAATCCGTTTTACTTGCAGTTAAGCGTTTAAACATCGACCCGAAATTAGCGCGATCGTGGAATCTCATCAGAAGCTAACTGTGTTGAGGGGAGTTCTGGAAAGTGTTCCATCTCCAGTCAGACCGGACGAAGAGTTGGAGTCGGGTGGTTCCCTCCGAGTGAACTCCCACCGCTGTCGAGCCGTGACCGTTTCGGCCCTGCGTGCCACTGGGGAATCAATCGGTGGCGAAATCTGTTGATGCGTACATTCCCACTGCGATTTCTAAATGAGTTCCGCTCTTTATAATTTTGCGAGGCTCATTGAGCAGGGAATTTAATGAATGTGAAATATTATATTCCGAAATACATTCGCTTCCCGATTTCTGATTTTTGTATAAATAAAACGTTTTCTGTAAATCTTGAAAAAAAGAAAGATTACCTTCCGTTTCTAACGAAAGGCTTCCACTTTGATGACTTAGGAGCACTTGATTAACCGAACCATAAATAATATTAAGTTTAAATCGCAAGAAAAAGAATGAAATCGAAAGAAAAGTGAACACGAATCCGGTCTGGAGGCTTAATCAAGGATCCCCTTCAGGCGGGGATTCGAAAGCGCGATTTTTTCTGTCATTTGTCTGAATTTCGTCCAAGCACTCTCCGGTCGTAAACCGAAACAAGTGCCGAAAATTGTGATTTGGGGAAGACAACATAATGACAATAAATCAGCTATTAAAAAACAAAATTACTAATTTATTAAACAAACTATTCCAAAAATCAAAATCTAATTAATCAAAGATAAATACAGCCACATCAAAATACTGTAAGAAAATTAGAAAAAGATAAGTATCAAACCACAAACAAACTGAAAGTTTCAAGGGAGAATTTTATCTTTATTCTAACTTTTTTTCACAACTGATGATTTTTTCACTACGTATGATGACGATTCACTCTGATGAAGCACTGTGGCGTTTCTTATTTTAACGCTGGGGCATTCAAATTCGATCATTACAACTGCATACAGGATTATGTTTTGTTTTTCTTTTTATATAAATGGGTGATTTTCAAATTTAATGCATTTTTGATGTCCGAATGTTTGTTTGTTTTTAAATCTTGAAAATAATGTTCCTGTGTTTTGCGAGTTTATTTTACACTGAAATACAGACCTTAAGAGATAATTGTGTATAATATTAAAAATATATTCCTTAAAAAAATTTAATACCATTTTTTTAAAAAACTGAAGAGCTCAAATAATGGCTGTCCAAAACGAGAAAATCAAATTTCTCTTTCATAAATGACACGTTTCTAATTTAATCTAAGTTTTCAAAATATGTGTGCTTAAATACATATTTTGTACTTTATTAAATTTATAAATATTTTTTTTATTTAAGCAAATTTTTTAATACATAAAAATTATTTTTATTTTGTCCGAGAGAATTGTCAGGTCTGTTACTATCAGGTCTGTTACCAAAGGTAATTATTTACAAAATCACTTCATATAAGTGCCACAATTTTTTAATATAGCCTTCATGATTCCTTGTGCAGTAAAAGTCATTTTAAAGTTTAAAGTTAAGCTAACAGGATGTTTTAAAGAAGTTTTAGATTCTACTGAAGTTAGTATTTTTTTTTTATGTTGTCAGATCTGATACCTAGTTTAAATACTTTAATTAATTTGCTCATCTAAAATGCTTGCCACAAAATAATTACTATTTGAACTGTATTTAAGCCATAATGTTTTAAGCCTAAAGATTGTAAACTTGGTATGAAAAGAATAAATAATAGTCAATTTGTCAGGTCTGTTACTTGTCAGGTCTGTTACCAATAAAAAGTAACAGACTGGACATGACCTACAGCAAGAATTTTGTTTTTTACATAAAGAAGGAATGGAAGCTTAAATGTAAAAATTAATTGAATAGTGTTGTATCAATGATTTAAACTCAAAATAAATGTTGATGTAAATTTATATGAATTAAAGTGCTGGCCTTTTGTATTTATATTACTGTTTTTTTTTTCATAGTGCAGATGTAATATATCTGTTTCTAGATTTGATTCAAAGAATACAAAATGTTATCTGGAAACTTTAACAAATAAATTATAAACTTAATAAGCTTATAAAATATTTTTTAAAAATAATGTTACCAAAAATATTTTAGCTAAGATTGTTTCAGTTCAGGTATAAATTTTTCTATGGCGTTGAACTTTTTTAAAAATTTATTTCGATGTAAATATGGATGGAACAAGTACACAGTATAAGCAAAAAAAACTTATTTGTTTAATGAACAGTTATTTGACCATAACTTCACCAAAGGCACTTGAATTTTTTTTTTTGAAAGTGGGCATGGAAAAGGATCAGCAGACGGTATTGGTGCAGCATTAAAACAGGCTGCTGATGATTTAGTTGCACATGGGACAGATATTTGTGATGCTGAGTCCTATAAATCTCAAACTCAAATCTAACACAAGTATTCATTTATTTTTTGTAACAGAAGATGACATAAATAAAATCAAAAATAATCTACCTGCCGAAAGACGTATTCCGAAGTTGACAGAAACTAGAAAAATGCACCAAATTGCAATTGAAAAGAAAAATGAAATATTCTATAGAAATGTCAGTTGTTTTTGTTTGAAGAAAAACCAGCAGAAAAAGTCAACAGGGGCTTTCAATCAGGGATTTTGCAAGTGTTATAAACCTAAAAAATTTGTTATGAAATTTAAAAAAGGAAAAACAGAAAAGACCCAGACTTCTACTGCAATTTTATCAGATAATGATGATGATATTTCTGTTTCAATGAGCAAAATAAAAAAAGACGTGGTCCCATTAGCCTGTACTATTGACAATTTCTCACCTGATGATATCCATGACGGGTTATATCTTCTTGTTGAATTTACTGGAGAAAATGGAAGAAAATATAAATATACTTATGCTGCCCAAGGAAACGTTGAAGAAGATGGTGAATTAAAAATTATGTACTT
The DNA here is from genome assembly GCA_026289955.1 of Argiope argentata. Lineage (NCBI taxonomy): Eukaryota > Metazoa > Arthropoda > Arachnida > Araneae > Araneidae > Argiope > Argiope argentata. The sequence goes on along the minus strand of JAOUZG010015456.1, from coordinate 437,415 downwards.
AAATGCCGTAGACGAAACAAAGAGTTTCCAAGTGAATGAAAATGATGCTTCTTATGTTCTATATGAACTAATCAAATCCATAATACCTGCAGCTAAAAGGACACAGATTATACTATGAGTTCCCAAATGCATTAGATGTTTTTGGAAAGCGTTAAAAAATTATTATTTTTCACATAATTTTTTCCTGCTTGAATACCAAAATGTTACATTAATTTAATTAATAAATAGAAATTAGTTTGTAATTATTGCATTTTTGTTTGAAAATTATAATTTTTAGAACTAAAAACTTAAATACTTAAACATTTATGTTTCTTAAAGTCAGGTCTGTTACTCAATGTCAGGTCTGTAACATAATGTCAGGTCTGTTACTTTATGACAAAATATATATATTTTTAAATAAGGTTTTACATAGAATATCAAAAAAGGGGACCATATGACAGATACATGAAACCCTTTAATGATGTTATTTTAAATATACAGTATAACATAAATTTAAATCGTTTAAGAGAAAAAATAAAATATTAAAACAAAAATAAAGTAACAGAACTGACATTTACAATACAAAAAAAAATAATAAATATTTTTTTATTAAAAAATGTATAATATACTTTTATTTTAGACTAATTTCTTACAACAATAACAATTTAGATATTAAAAAAATTGTTATTCTGTATTGAAACTTTAAAAAAAATGTCCAATAACAGACCTGACTTTTTTGTTTTTTTTAGTGAGTTTTAAATACCCTAAAGATCTGAATTCAAATTTAATTTTATTGCTGATCATAAAATCATCTACAGGACACATGTAGAAATTAATGTCAATCAACAAGAATAATTAATTTGAATTTTTATTTTTTAAAAATTTTAAACTTAAAAATGAGTCGAATTTGAAAATGACCCAAATACAAATGCTTTTGAAGAATATTTGACCTCAATTTGCACGTTTTTGTTACAATTATATTTGATTTTCAAGCTTGTGGGCTAGTTCATTAATGTATGGTATGATGTTTACATAAACCGTCATGAGTGTTCATGTAAGGGAACAAGAAAGTTTTTCGCGTGATTTTCTATATTATTTGGATTATGTCAATATTTTTACATATAACAAAGTAATTTCGGTTCTTAAAAAATCATTGCTAATCTATTTGCTTTGACTACTTTAACGCAGTTTTGAAATTAGATTATAATGTCTAGCTAATCACTAAATCGATATAAGTTCAAGGAAAAGCTAAGATTCAAAATTAAAAATTCTTAAAAGATCAAGATAAAAGTTAAAAAATAATGAAAAATGTATTCTCGCATGAGTGTGGTTTTTAAAAAGTAGGGAGCGAGATGTTAGTTTCATTATTGCCCTTCTCGCTTTACTTCTAAATAAATTCTTACATTTTTAGCAATACCAGCAAGTTATGCTTTTAGAAATCATGAAAATATATTTTTCGATTTCTTCTCTGACAATAATATTTACTAACCACCGCAGTTTTTACTGAGAGTATTCGTATTTATCCTAGCTGTTATATATTCTTAGAATCTGTGATAAGGGATGTGAAAATATAGCACAAGAGTTTGATTTCATATATTTTGAATATGAAATTTAAAATTTTATGTTTGTAGGATAAAGCTGATAATATTCAGTTAGAAAATCATATCGAGTCCATGGTAAGAAGATGCAAACTATATTGAATTAATTATTTTATAGCAGAAGTTTAGAATATTGGTGAGATGTTAAAGACGGAGAAAAAGTGGTAATGATATTCAATTTTTATCGAAGCTTTTATTTTGAGTAATAAATAAAAAGGTATTAATTGGATTTGGCACAAAACATTTCAACTGTATCGTTAGTTAAAAAAAATTGTGAATGGAAGAAGATCTATACATATTGATCTATACCATAGTTATATAAATATAAGTTTTCTAAACTATACAGTAGCACATTTTTCCCGTGGTGACCTCTTGTACTTGGGAATTTATCAGTAGCATAAGTGAGCTCTTGTTTGAGAAGAGAGGTCTCCTTTGGAGAAAATGTCTTCTTATCTGCTGGGCAGAAAGACATAGATTACAAAGTTCTTATCTGTTTCTGAAACTTCCTGAACAGTGTGACTTCATTAGAGGAACATAAAATTGCCTGCTTGCTGTCCTGGGAGAAGTGCGTCTTCCCCGAGATCTGGGTGTCCCGAGTTCGAGTCCAGTTTCGGGTGCGGCTCTTTTTCACCCAGCGTTCTATCTGTGAAATATGTGGACGAGCTCCCCCCTCCTGTAAAAAGGGATCGTGCGAGTTAATGTATTTTCATATGAGATAAAACCAAACTTCTGCCCTCGTGTTCTCAGAGGTCTTCAGAAGCTACTGCAATAATCTTTTTCTAATCTCTTGTTTGTAATCTGAGGGGGAAAATTAACAGCTAAAATTACAGATTAGGGGGAAAATTGACAGTTAAAAATTAACTGCTACTTTCAGATGATAAAACTACAGCTTTGTCTTCTAGTTTTATAACCTGAAGAGTAGATTTGCATCCAAAATTGGAACTATTGCGTCTGCAGATTGGCCGGTTTATGATTCCAGTGCACGTGTACAGAAATGCTTAAGAACAAAATTATGCATATGAATGGAAGTTGCCTTTTGTGAAACTAAAAATATCAATATATATATATATATTAATTTAAACAAAAACAATAAAAGGGCAAAGAATTCATACTCAGTTTTCTTTATTATATTATGAAGTAAAAAATTCTACATCATTGTTCATTACATGCGGATATCGGAAGGGTTGGGAGGGGGCACTCACCATGTAACATCCAAAGCCTGTTCTTTCTTTTTTATCCCACTCGTTTAGTGAATTCGAGGCAGCAGAAAAGAACAGAGTGTGATTAGAAAAGAAATCACTCTAGGAGGTCGAGAAAAACGGAATCATGATTTCCTTTCTATATCTCTCTTTTTCTGCAATAATCACGAAATCAAAGAGAAAATCATAAATGCTTCGCCAAGAGATATAAAGAAATATATCTAAGTATTTAAGTAAATTTGCACTTCATATATAATCAAGAGTTTTTATAAAAAATTTAATAAATGCTGATTTTTTTTTAATCTTAAGATTCAATTTGAAGAATTTTGGATTTTTTATAATATTATATCACCACCTTTTTGGTGTTTAATATGTTTCATAATGCATTAATTTAAATATTAAATAATTAAATTTAATATTAATTTAAATATTAAATAATTAATAAATTAATTAGTTTTAAGTGCATCTTACTATAAAATTGTATTGATTCATTACCAAATAGTACCTTTCATATCGAATGTAAGTTTAACTAAAACCAATCGAGAAATTCATAATTGAACTCTGAAACTAGTACAACATTGCATTGCGATCGGAAACAGAAGATTGCACAAGATTTCAGAAGTGTGTAAAAGCTGGAAAAGGATTCAAAAATAGATTATAAATTTCGATTTACAAACATAAATAACACGACTTAAAAACGTATAAAAAGGCTTAATTGTAAATAATGACTAATCATTTTTCAGTACGTTATGATATTCTGTAAGATTAAATAAAAATTGATTTCTCGTAAATGTATTCTTATAGAGTAAAAGTGGTTTCTTACAACGTATATTTGATGCCGGCAAACGAACAAACAGCCATTTTGATAAGTCAAATGTACTTACTTTTGTATTTCCTTGTTTCTTGGGTAAAAGTAATTTATAATCTCATTTCATAAGCATTCAAAATATCGATAAAATTAATTTATCTTGACACTTTTTTACCATTGCATAAATACATTTATAAAAATCCAATCACAGCTAAAAGAAAAGCGGTTTGAATGCTCATTTTCTTTTAAAACTTCCCAAGTTAAATAAATGATGGATTTAACTAACTTTTGAACAAAATTTAAATTGTCATCGTCATTTGAAAACAAATCTTGGAAAATCACACGTTTAAAAAAAATAAATGGCTTTATTTTGTGACAAATCTAATCGAAAATTCATTAGAAGTAAAAAACAAGAATCAAACACTGTACTGAAAAACGACACATCTTTTTCCAGAATAAATGGCAGTTTCTTAACTTTCGGCTGAAAATCGCAGTAATTTCTAATCAGAATGTGTCATTGATGTACGACTTTATTTAACGGAAAGAAAAGGAAGAGAAACTAACTGCCTCACGTCTTGGGCGATAAGAAATCCTCATCACTCGTTTCTTCGACCCCGGAGATTTTGATGAAGAGTGTGACAGGCTGCTTGAGGCTTAGTCTAGTTGAGTGTACAACGTATAATTGTGGTATTTCAAGAAGTATTTATTCGATTTCAGAAATATTAGAATTTAATTTGAATGAAGTTAGAAAAGAAATCAGGGTTTTACTGAATGACATCATAATTTTATGTGGTTATATTTTAAATGAAAATAAAATATTAAATAATAACGAATAATAACGGAGATTAATGCTTTTCGTATTTTAATGTATTTTGCACCTACAATAATATTTCTATCTCAAAATATATGAAAATGATATCAAATATATGATTTATTTGTTAATTAATATATGTGATTTTTTTTAATCTTAAAGAAATTTTTTATAAATATGGAGCTTTTTGTGAGTTGTTGGAGGGGGAGACACAAAATAATGGTAAGAAAAATTAATATATAAGAGTATTCAATATTCATATAAATGATGAAAACGATTTGCCTTTGTTACTACTGTACTCAACATAAAATAAGACATAAAGGTAAAAAGAATTGGAATGTTTCAACTTGCAGATTTTAAATAATGCTATTTAAATAAAAAAAATACACAAAAATAATGTAAACTCATGTTAAATAAAAAGAGAATATGGAAGAGAATTCAGAATTCGAAAAAGTGATAAAAATCCTCGTTGTTATCACCCTACAAAACACAGAAAACTTCATAAAAATAAAAAATAAAAAAAACTCAAAAAAATCAGCATAGATTTGGAGTGATGCAATTTGATGCGAAAATATATTTTCTGAAAATATGGTGTTATTTCTTTATTAAGGTCATTTTAGCATCTTTTTACATAAATTTTAATGAAATGTTGCGAATTACACTCAAAGAAGTAGTTAAAACATTATTAAAATTTATTATTATTTCAAAAATTATTTACTAATAAAAAATAAAATGGCAGTATTGCTTACAAAAAGAACTTAATATTTCTGTCAGTGGAGTGCTATTTTTATTAAAAAGAATTTTATGTATTTTTTTTAGAATTTTGTACATTGTTTTGAGTAAAAATTCTCATACAGTTACATTGTGTTTCTTAAAATGACCAAATAGACTTTAAAACAAAATATTCATTATTGATTTAATATAAAAGAGCATGATGAAATTTTAAGGAAGTCTACAGCAATTTTTAAATGAAGATTTTGGGCTACACTTTTCTGATAATATAAACATGATGCATTTTAAAAACTGATCCTGGTTTATTTCAGTTACATACCACAAACACGCTTTATGCTTTATTGTTTTATTCACTCATACAATAGTTATGTGCACATATATCTATATTAATAAAAATGCAACTCGAAATGCGTTGCTAAGCGCAAAACTGGAGAACGGCTCGACCGATTCGGCTAATTTTTATTTTAATATTTTTGTTAAGACACGAGGATGGTTCTTATGGAGAGAAAAAATTAAAAAACTGCGTGGAAATTAGTTAAAATGACACTTTTCTTACTTTCCCGACAAAAATCTTCATTTCCTTCCCCCACACCAAATGAGTTAGATAGCAGGAAGTAATAAATTATGATTTGTTTAGAAAGAAATACGCGAAGTCATTTGGTTTTCATTCATAGATAAAGGGATGTTTAAAAAAGAAAGAAAATAGTTGCTTTTATTATTAGCCGGTATGAATATTTAATCTATGCCTGCTATAGAAAGGAAAGTAATGAAGAAAAAAAGGATAGGAAAGAAAAGAAGGGTATGTGTGTCACCTTATTTCGTCTGTGCGAGGCATTTTTCAAGCTGTTTTTAAGCTTTTGCACCTCTTGAAAACCAATTGTGTCTTTATTTGTTTAGTGTGTTTACATTTATGAAAAATTGAATCTCATTATTCTATAAAAACGTAGAATTTTAGACCTTTTCCTCTACCATTTAAGTAAAATATCAATTCCGGGACAATCATTGCTCGGATAGAAAGAGAAAGATGAGTAGTACAATGAACAGAACATCTGAAGAAAATAATAATAAATAATACTATAAATGAATTATATGATTAAATATTAATTATATTTAAAAATATTTTGGTGAAAAACCTGTTATGAGACACAGCTGCATAAAATATTATATGAAAATTTTAGCGAGCATTAATATTGGCTAACCGACTGGTCGCCAAAGGCGGCTAGTAAAATATACAATTGTTGTTATAATGTTCAATTATATACAATAGTTGTCATTTAAAAATGCATGTAGGGTCATTTCAAATAAAAACAGCTTTTAAGAATGCATGTAGAGCCCTTCCAAAATGATTCATTGGATTCCAGAGTTTATGGAATATACTAAACAGTTTTTATTAACTAAATCTATTTTATATTTAAGTGTTTGAACATTTTTTGTCATTCTGGAAATGAACTGCAATTCTGAAAGATTCTTCATCAATTAAATTCTTTATTGTATTGATATTGAAACTTATATTAAATAAATCATCTCATTCTAATTATTGGCATAAAATTTTACAATCTTGGATTCCTTTATCTATAGCATTAAGAAGGATACTTAGAAATGATACTTCATTAAAAATTATTATTACTGGTTTGGTACCAAATTAAATAAATGTTAAAATTTAATAAGAAAATATTAATGACAAAAAATTTTTATCAGCGTTCTTTGCTTAAACAATCCGCGTTATTACTGTAATTGATTAAGATTCTGTCAAATCAGTTGTCCCAGAAAAACGAATAACAGTTTGAATATTTTTCAGAATATTTAATGTATTTTAAAAATGCATACAGCTAGCTAGAGAGTTCCAAGTTTCATTTTAAATAAAATAGCTTAATATTTCCTATATGACATCGTCTTCAGAAATCTTTACACTTATTTTTAATTTTAATGCCCAAAAATGTTGTTTATTTCTATCATGTTGGAAGATGATGTTGTTTTGGGGATGAGGTTTTTGGCATCAACAAAAATCCGTAGGCGAAAATTAAAAATTTTATTATCTGCACGATTATCTCAAAAAATCAGCTTTTAATAGCGCGTTGCCATCGCATTTACAAAAGCTCTGATTAAAAAAATATCAGCTGATTACTACGGCAAATAAAACCTAGAAAAATGTCATTTCCAGCACGTGATTATATAAAATGAAATAAATAGGAGACGCGATATTTTTTTTAAAGAATAAATGCGAAGTGGTTTTTTTTGCGATCGTTTGCAATACTATATTTTTATGACTCATTGTGGTGAAGTGACTCATTCAATGAAATAACTAAATTGAATGAAAATATAGTTTAACTTGCACGAGCGCGCGGTGCTTGGCCGTTCAAGAAATGATGTCCTGACATGATATGCACAAATATGCATAACAGATTTCATTTTAATCTTTTTATTGTTAAAGTGCAATTTTTCATTTCAAAGCTGGAGCAGTAAATAATACTCCTCATTATCCTTATACGCATTATGATCGAATCTTTTAAAGGTTCTGATAATTAATACATATGCTCAAAATGTTAATTATTTCAAATAAACACATGGATTCAGAATATTTGCAATATGAAGTAAAAATCTTAAAATTATCAAAAAATTATTCTTGCAATTACAGCTACTTTATGTGAAGTATGTTTAATATTATGTAAGTATAATGTAAGTATGTAATATTATGTTATGTAAGTATGTAAAAGTTATGTAAAAGTTATGTGAAACGGGACACTCCTCTTTTTTCTTTTACTTGCAGAATATTCAAATGAGTGATTGGCAAATGCAAATTATTTTCACTGTGCAATCTTCATTTTCTAGTTCGGAAGTCTTAGATTTAACCAAAGAGAATAAACACACTCACATTTCACATTTAAGAGATTCAAATGAGTTTTTATGTGACATTTAATGTATTTTTCAAAGTTTACAAAGAACGAGCAATAATACATTATGCTTTCATCTTCTTTCGTAACCATTTTATCATGCTGTCTCAAATTCAGAAAGTATTATTTTTTAGTTAAAAATGGCCCGAAGCCGCTTTATTTGATAAAAGGGTTTGATTCACTATTTAATAAGAATTTTATTTCGTGAAAATTGGTAGACTATTAAATTTATTTTCGAGAATCTAGAAGGGAAAGTTTTAAAAATCTTCGGTTTGAAACTTTTCGTATAATTTTTAATGTACAACATATAAATAAGTGAATGTTAATATCCCTGAATGTTTTATGTTTAAGATAGTACGATTGAGGCAAATTAAATATCTCGTCACAATTTCAAAGAAAAATTAATTTTCTCTTAGAGTTTCTGCTGTTCTAAATTGCACAGCATATCTTTAAACCGGTTTAATGAATTAAATTTCATTAAAAAATTTTTTGTTTTCATCAAAAATTAAAAATTTGAATGAGTTTTTGAAAAATTTCAATTATTAAAAGAACTATTTGCAGCTTTCGACAGCAGAAAATAAGTACTTACTTGAAATATTGTCAAGTTTTTAAAAGATTCTGAAGCAAAATTCATGTAATGTCTATGCAATAATTATGATGATACATTTCAGGAAAGTACAAGTATGCATGAGATTCAGCATATCAAAATATATTCAAAAATTATTTTCTTGTGTAAATATTGGAGGACTTTCATATCATATGAATGCAACTTGTTAAATATCATGATTTGAATTTAGGGTGTGTGTGTTCTCATGGCCTGGATTCTCATACGCCTTCATCTATATTTGTAGTATTGAAGAAATAGATTCTTCTTAAAGATTCTCGGCTTCCTTCATAGATGATTAAACGTGATACGTGGCGTTAGAGAATAGATTCAAAATCGTATTAATCACGATGAGTTATTCTAAATTCTTATATTTTTTCTACGAAATAGACTACTTCGGTGCAAGTCCTGTTTTCGAATGACTCAATCAACACCAAACGTGAAAAAAACATGCATAGCAATAAATCAGATAATAACATCTCAATATAAAGAGATTGGTTGATGTCGGAAGAATAATATTTATACTTTGTAAATTGATTTTAGGAATATATTGGTTTAATATTTCACAAAATTTAGCTGGTTGAATAGGATTTTCTGTTTCATTTACCGGTTTCAAATATTTATCTCTTTTTTTACAAAAAAAAAAAAAGGTTAGCATGAAACCTGCTATGCATATTTCAAAGTATCATGTCAGAACATAATTTCTTGAATGAAAAAGCACCACGAGCTCGTGCGAGTTAAATTGTATTTTCATTCATTTTAATCGTTTCATTGAATGAGTCACTTTAGTACTGCAGACGATCCAAAAAAACTTTGTCTCGCATTTGTTATTAAAAAAAAATATCACATTTCTTATTTATTTCATTTCATATAATCACGCGTTTTTCTGTTTTTATTTGCTGTATTCAACAACTTATTTTTTAAAATCAGTTAATGCAATGGCAACGCTTTATTAAAGGTTGATTTTTTTGAGATTATGGTGCAGATAATAACATTTTTATTTTTCTCCTACTGATTTTTGTTGATGCCAAAAACTTCATCCCAAAAACAACATCATGTTCTGACATGATTAAAAAGATTTTATTCCTTTACTATTTTTAAAGCAAATCTTTCTGATGTCATAAGATTTCATAATCTGTTTTTTTTTAATTCCTTTCACTAAAAAAATTATCTTTCAGATCCACCAAAGTCAACCATTTCATTTGAAACTAAGTGCACTAAAGAATAAAAAACATGAATCCAACAAACTTCTTGGAAACCTTGGTTTTAACAAACTGTCCATTAAGATACTTTTCTGGTTGTTTCTTTTTTTACAACGTCATTATTTAATCATCTTATCCAGAAAAAAGGGTCTTCCCTATCAAATCTTGAACTCTCATTCTAATTCACAGAAGCCTACAGCATTGCGTAAATCGAATATACACGATTCAGAAATAATACATTGTTTCAGTAACTTCATCATTAACTCTTAAAAAAGCGCGTATTTCTTAAGGCCTTTATTATCATGACAGCTTAATCCTACTACTATATTTTATTCAAATCTAGCGGAAGAAAGTAACTGTAAACTTCTGTCTTCCCGCAAGTACCGCAACTGAGCTTGTGATGATGGCGTATTGTTTTTCTTTATAATGTCATCATTGTTACATGCCAGCATAAACTAATTGACTAGAGCAGTAATAATATTCATTTGATTTCATTTTACAAAAGCGCCTTTATCGGTCTGTGTAAAAATGTCGTTACGCTTTATTAAGACTTTTTTTGTTTTAACTGCAATTTCTTACACTGATACTCTCGTACTTTAAGAAGTCGCATTGTAACCTTTTTAAATATAACTGCTTCACTAACTTGATAGTGTGTTCATTTAGGCATCTGGTTATAATTATTTCAAATAAATAAAATTTTATTTTAAGTAAAGTTGTAATTCTGTTGTTGTATTCAAAAAATTGTACGCCGTTTTCATTTGCCAATGATCCTGTATATTGTTTTGAATGTAGATATGTCTCATTTTATTCCATTTATTTCCGCCATTTTATTGTACAGATGATTAGTTTAAAAATGATTTTTTGAAACAAAAATTAGTGCTGACATTTTTATACACGAATATGAAACAACTTAAGACATTAAATGATATCAAATATTTGATTTTTTACATTTATTGATTTCAAATATTAGCAAATCTTTTGTCCATTGGAATGAAAAGCGATAACATTTACATCGAAATTATAAAATCTAGACTTATGAACGGGAGTATGGTGAGTCGTTATGAAGAATTTGATTTTATTAAATTTGACTCCTTCAAAGCTTTGAAGTAATGATTAAGCAAAACCATTAGCTTATAACATAATATTTCTGAAATGTTTTCGAAGTGGAAATCCTTCTTCCTATTTATTAATGCACTACTACAAACGTCTATTATAAAATTAGATGCATGAATTTCTTCAAATTTTAATTCGTTTGTTAAAATATATCAGAATAGAAAACGATATCTTGTGAAGTGATTTACCGATATTTTTCTTTAAAAAGCAGAAATAAAACAATGATTATATTATTAATAATTATAATAAGATTTTTTTGCATTCTGAAATATCATGAAAAAATATGTTAAAAAAAAAGAAATCTGGATGATGCTTCTCAGACTCCAAAATCATTGGCATATTTTAAGGCTTAGGGTAGAAATAATTAACGTATGTGTTTTGATGTAATGTTTTTGTAAAGACAAATATCTAGAAAAATAAAATGGGTTCACTAAAAAATTTCCATGATCTTCATATTGCAACATTTTTTCTCCTATGGGCAACATGAAGTCATCAATTTTCTACAATTCAGCCTTGTGAATGGTAACTTCGAACCGAATTCAAGGTATCCATTATGCAGGCTTTCGGTGATGCTGCGATAATGCTATAAGAACTGCGCCAGTATTGATCACAGGAATACTGTCTGTCCAGGAGGAAAAAGAGCTGAATTCTTAATTGAAGGAACTGAAAGGGGTAGGTCTATTCATGAACAAGTGATAATGTTTTTTCTTTCACAATACCGCAGAAAAAATGTTTCTACTGATTGTAATAATGTAAAATTCATCAATATTTCTAATTGCTGTAAACTATATCACCAAATAAAAACTGCTTCTGTAAATTATATCCAAACCTGGAAGTATGTCTGCTTAAAAATATATAAATTGGATTCGAATAAGATGATATTTGCAGCATTTTTACTTTTTCAAGTTGCAACCCGGAAATATCAATCTGCAGAAGAAGAGAAAAAAAACTGAATTTTAGAAAAATCGATTAAAATTAACTAAAGGAAAAAGCAAGGAAAAAGATTTAGGAACCATTTCAAATAATGTAAACAACAAATAGGTCACATTATTAAATTTTCCTTATTCGTTTCCATTTTAATAGTTAGTATCATAATTTTGATGTAAAGGAAAGCTGACATTTTTTAAAATTTTATTGTGTGGAGCGACGAAACAAAATATAAATAAAAATTTGTAATACAAGCTCTTCTCGCTAAAACGTAAAATTAAATATTATTCTTCAGGTTTATTATTTAGAATATTTAAAAATCCCGGGTAATATTAGCAAATAAAATTAATATAAAATAAAAACTTCAACTAGAAATTAAGGCTGATACTTATTTTTTAGACATTCTTTTATTAATGAAATAATAAAGAAGTGATATTGATACGTCCGCTTATTTTTTCTTAAAATGATATTTTAAACTGGTTTTATTTAAACTAAATTTTTCTTTCAAAAGAAGGTAATAACAACAATAATTTATCGAAACATTTTATGGTTTTTTTGTTTTATGTTGACACAATTATAATATTTTTTCCAGATTTCTTATTTTTGAAATAATTTGAAATTAGAAGCTAAGTTTAAATGTATGTTACCTCTTGAAGTTTAAATCAAGCATAAAACTGTTCAAACACTTCAAACATTTTAGAGATTCTAGATTGGATCTAATCAATAAAATATCTTCAAAAGGAAAAAAAATAATTAGACATATTATATATTAAAAAGAGTGGATATAATTTGAAAAAGATTAGTTTATGTGGCATTTATTTTTTTAAAACTTTGCTGTGCGTTGACAAATTCAACCCTTTCTTGTTTTTCTCAATGTGCCTTTGGATATAAGAACCAAATATAGCTCATATATTTAAGAAAACTCTGAATCCAAACTTCCCCAATTTCAATACTGTTTTATATCAGAGAGAAATCACATCATAAAGGATAGGCTTAAGAGTACTGAATCAATTTTTAATTTATTGATTTCTTATATTTTATTTGATCAATTAAATTATAGTAAAAAGAGCTGCATATTTAAAAGAATAATGATACTAGGCAACTTTTTTTGCCTAACACCATTAAGTAAAAAAAAACGATACCATTAAAGTAAACAAATGTTATTACTATTAATGTTCCTGAATAATACGGATAAAAATTCTTATAAGGCAAATGGCAGTAATAATTTTTTACACAACAGTGCGTTTCAAAATATATATATAAAATGAAAAGAATATTTATTAATTATTAAGTTTATTAATTAATTATTTATTAATATTTATTAAAATGAAAAGACAATTTTAGAAACTTTTTTTATTCCTGCCAAGAAAGGCACAAATATTCACATTTCTCGTCGTATTTCCACTTCAGGGAGCCAAGATCGTTTTTATAAGTTGTTCATTTTATAAAAGCTCAAGTCGCCTCAACAAATCGTTGGATATACACAATTGCTTTCGGAACCTTGGTATTATTCTGGAATACTATTTTGCCAATTTTTGTGACCCCTGTATATTAGACTTATATTAGAGAACAGAATTTACGCTGTTTATAAATCTTTATAAATATTTTTTTTTGTTTCTGATTATTTCTTTTTCGTAAAAAAATTATGCGCTTATATTTGTTATAAAACGCAACCTTCTGTTACTAACATTTTACATGAGATGCGTTTAAAATATTATGCAAAATATGTTATTTTGACCAAAGAATATTTACATTTTTACTTCCTCTTCTTCAAAGAATAAAAATCAATAAGCAATGGATTTGTTAAAAAACCCGTCTTCAAGACTTTGGGAATCTTCCAGCCTTAGATCTTTTCTGAATCCGAAAAATGCTTATTTGAAATAATATCTGTTCTGTCTATTATTTATGAGATCGATAGTTCAAATAATAATTCTTTTCTTAAAATAAATTCTTTTTAATAATAATAACAGAGTTGTTTATCAGTATGTATTCAGTTTCAAAAATGCCTATTTTATAGAATTTTGAACAAAATCTCTGCGAAAAGTCTAACTGGTTGTACATCTGAATAAAAGAACTAAAAATTTTCAAATAGCTCAATTCAGGTATGTTAGTTTGAATTTAATACCACATTTTCATGTCTTGTTTTATGACTACTGTTAAAATATTACAATAGTATTAAATTTTTTAACAAATCCTTTGAAAGCCATTTTATCTGTATGCTCACTTGTAAACCGGTAGAGACAATAATTTTAAAAAAAAGTTAATTCTGAAAGACTTAACAAATATTATTATAAAAAACATAAGTGTACACTTCATATAAATTTATTACATATTCGAATTATCAATAGTTTTTAGAAAAGCAATGCATACTGTATGAACTATGAAAAATTTCTGATGGAGACATTTTGCTAAGGAAACTAAATAACAATTCCCGATTAGTTTCATTGGAGAGAAGACGGCAAAAATATTAGAATATTTTATTCTAAGTACCCTGCTGCTTTTTTTATTTCTACATACCATTTTTAGACGCAGAGATGAAAACGTGTTTCAGTTATTCTATTTTTCAAAGGAATTTGAAAAATAGCTTCAGATTTTTCTACTGCAAAGTAAATAAACATTTTTACAAAATATCAACGAATCTATCTTTTGAAACGCACTTTCGAAACGCAATCTCATACCTATATTAATTTTTAATATTGGGTATGAGACAAGCCAACTATAAATTCAAATTAATCTTGATAAATAACAGTATCAATGTATCTGTCCTTAATTATTTAATGTATCTCTAATCTGTTTAAAATACGTTTATGTGTTTTTAACTTGGTGCAAGACATTCTTTAATATCTCTTCACTAGATAGCATTTGTAGGTAACACTTCCTTGTCTGGACTTTTTTCCGTAACATCAAATGGGGGATGGACACCAGCTTACTTCGTTTTTTCAATTTTATTCACAATCGGAATACTCCAAATAGTTAAAGTCAAAAACTTTGAAGAAAAAAAAATTCTCTTTGAAATCATCTCACTCACATTTAATTTTAATTCCCAATTCTTGAGATATTCTCTGTCCTTCATTTTCAAGATTTGCAGCTTGAATGAAAAGAAATTGCATCAAAATTTGATCTCAGAATCTATCGTTTTAAATAAACACTATTTAAAAACGGCATTGAGTTCCTTCCATAACTTTGAACTCTGTGAAGTATTTCAGGGTTTTAATACTTAACGACGGGGGAATGGGGATTTTGAAGTAGGTTTTTTTCTTTCATTTCTTAGTGTTTTGAATGATTTTAATCAAATAAGATGTACCAATTTACCGTAATCAGACATGGCAAATTCTCTAATATATTTTATAAAATCTGAAAATTGAGATCTCTACTAAATGTTTTGGTCAATATAAGGAACTAGATCAGTGATTCTTAAGCTTTTTCTCTAGTGCCAGTAAATCACACTTTGAAATAGTATCTATAGAAAGAGAAAAAAAAGCGAAACATTTTTTAAAAATTTCAAACAATATAATGATACTTTAATATCTGAAATATTGAATTTTTGTTCGATTTATCTCTTTTTTGCCATTAGGTCTTTGATTAAAATTGATATAACGGTTTGGTGTTTAGTTTGAGGATAATATCCTCCATACAGTAATTACTTTTATATAAAGGCTCTGTTAATCGGTTACGAACCCTAACGTTACAAGTTCGGTGCTGGGTCTATCACACCCTTCACCCTTCACAATGATGACCCACAATCTTGAGTAATCAACCTTCGTACAACTGTTGCGGTGCCCTCTACCGGCAGTAAAAGTCATCAGGCGCACTAGAAATAACAGCTAACATCACCAACAAGCATCAGCATCAACACCAGGTTTTAATATCGTTCATCTCTCCGACGACTTACTGGTAGGAGAGAATGTATTTAAAGTTCGTAAGCCAATAACATCCTCCGCACGCGAGTAATTACTTTTGTATAGTGGCTATGTTACTCGGCTACAAACCCTAATGTTGCGAGCTCGGTCTTAGTTCGGCACACTCAATTCTATCGGCCCTAACCCTTCATCCACAAGTTTTTTAATGAATTACAATAAACAAAAAAAATATAGCTGATATCCTTTATATTTAAATAAACTTCTGCATATTCATCGAGATGTTCTAATTCATGGATCTGCAGGTGCATGAAAATTATGATGAAAGCTACAAAAGAAAAGTTGCGAAAGTCACGCTTCTTTTTAAAATTAATTTGGAATGAGATGTGTAACTGGAAATTAGAGAGTGCTTTGACCTAATAAATTTTAATATTCTTGAAAAGTTAAGTGTTTAAGAACTAAAACTGTAATAAACATAACATTTAAAGTTAGGAAAATTTCTGAAAAGCAAATGGAAAATGAAGGAATTCGGAAGTTCATTTTTCATTCATTTATTATTCATTTTTTCCTAGTAATATTTTTCATTGATCATAACTTTTTTATAAAAAAATATACATGAAAAAAATTTGATTCTTTTTCATTCCACTCTAATGAGTATTTTATTTTACCAAACGGCGTCGATTAGCTATCTCCCCATGCTCATATCATGGGAATATTCTGAGAAAAAAAAATTAAATAAGAATAAAAAATAGATTAATAAAAGGTTAGATTGATATCGAGCATTTATAAAAAGCATTAATGGCATATAATTTTTTTTTCAGTTTTCATTTTAATTTCTTGTCATGCTATATAGAAATAATGCATTCTTATTTCCTAGTAGGCCTGAATACATCATAACAGGTAGCATTGCATTATATAATATATTCCCATGATTTCTCCAATAATCACTTTTCATATGGTCTTTCCTTAACCCCTTGCGGTCCGATGTCGAGTGTGACTTGATATTCAAGACTGCGCATCATTTTGACGTTTAATTTATTTATGTTTCAAATGTAACTGTTTAAAATGCCTACTTAATGGTTAAGAGATGTAGAATAATTTTTCAAAGAAATTCGACTTAAAAGAATTATATATATTTATTTTTCACAACAATGAAAAATCCTTTGTATTAGGTGAATAATTTTGCATCGAATTATTTTTCGAACTGCAAAGGGTAAAATGACACAAAAATAGCCTTATATATGCATTACATTTAAATGCATAGGTTTTTTCTAAAATTAAGATATGTGATGCTTTCCACTATACCCTACGTTTTCAGTTAATGCTTTTACGCATCTTTTTATATATTCACAGTCTGGCTGCGAAGATTGAATGAAACATATCCACTAACTGAAAGCAATATTATCGTAAAATTCATGCAGTTGTATCATTCCGTTGCTCTTCCAACAAAAAAACATAAAACGTACGCCTTATTGTAAAAGATGAAAAGGTGGTGAAAGATAAAATAGCATTCAATTTGAGCACAAAAAAAAAGAGCTATCTGAAAAATAGCTCTAAACGGGCACTTTTTAGCAAGCGAGCAATACATGAAAAAGATTTATCAAAACTTCTGAAACTGTAATCGAAATCGTTCAATAGAAAGACGATGCTCACATAAAAGTCAGGGGATTTCTTTTTGAATATCTCATTGCTTATTCCAAACTCTTTTCAATTCCTTGAAGTGTCCCATCTGTTACTAGAACTTTGGACAAATTGTAGACATTCCGTAAGACTCTTTCAAATCATCTGAATGGGACGCTTTTCTTCTGTACACTTCTAAAGGAATTCAATACGCATGAAATTTCATAGACGATTGTAACGTTTTTTGGCATATATCGAATATATAGAGCATATTTTGCATGCAGAGAGTTCCTTAAATTTTTCATACTGCTAAGCTTTAAGATTTTAAAAAAAATGGATATTTATATCACTGTAAGCAAATCTTATTTATACAAAAGATGAACTACTTTCAATTATTTTCAAACAATTATGTGAAAACCTAATTCATTAAAAACTTCGTAAGTAATAAAAATTATATTGGAAAACTAATTTTTTATAGCTTTATATTATAATACTATCCCATTTAATAAAAACACTGATAAGAACATGAATGAGTCTAATTATTTCCTTAGATGAATAGAATATATTCCTCACAAAATAATTTCAATAAATAATAAAATAAATGAAATTTTCTTTTAAAAATTCCTGGCTTTCATTTCAACGGATTAGTTACTTCAAATTATTATTTGTGTTAATTGATTGTTTTTTATTTTATGGAATAAAATTTATTCGATATCAATAAATGCTTAAAAATGTTTTCTTTATTAGTTTCTATACATAATGTTTTTATAAAATTTTCCTTCTTCATTTGCAAACTTAAATTTGCGAGATACAACCGATGATTGCAAATGCAGACGAACTTCATAACGACTTCAAACGCTATAAATTAATAAAGTGCCGATTTGAACAACAACTTAATGTATAAAAATTTCAGTACAGTTTTTTCAGTTTTTATTCTATTTTATTTGTACAAATTCGTAAAAGTTGAATTATGTTTGTGTGAATTCTAAATATTCTATTAAATTACAAGGCTCAGTAAAAAGTTTATATTTTTCTTATTACTTCTAAAAAAGCAGCACTCTGGAAGTCCTTTTAGTGCGAAGTGTCACTCGTTATGATTGAAGATTTTAACTGAAAGCTCATTTAAGTGCTCGATACCAGATTTTTCATTTAAAAAACTGTCTGCCTCGTTTTAAAATAAAATAATTATAAGGAGCACAACGGTCCACTTTTATCTAAAGTTTTCGTACAATTATCAATTAATTTATTCGTTTTTTTGAAAAAAAGGCTTCAATATTAAATGTTTTTTCAATCTGATAACTTGGATATTCTTGTAATTTTTTGCAAAATAATGAAAATAAAGAATGTCTAATTTACCGTTAGATTTTTCCAGGCTTATTCATAACTTTTTAAAAAAATTATTGGTTCATTGTAAAAAAGGTAATTTTGAATATATATGCATCTATATTTCTACAAAACATAAAGACGATTTCAAAGGAAGAAAAAAAAATTCTCATTCATTGTTTAAGACAATGGAAGGAATTTTGGGGATGGAAGGAAAATTTAAAATTGAACGTTAAGTTTTAGTTTTGAAATATTTTTGCCTTTTTCAAGGTAATAAGATTAATATTTCTATAAAACTCTTGTTAAAATATATCTCAAAGTCAAAATGTAGACTTCTAGCTTTCTACCAAACAATTTGTCATTTTTGTTAAATGTAATAAGGAAACGAAACTCCGGTGACTACAGGGCACTGCATCCGACTAAGTTCTGCACTGGAATTCTGGCCCGTTTAGCCTCGCTGAATACATTATTTATTTTTAAAATAACTGCCTTCGTATTATTTTTATAATATATCTTTTTAACATTTGAAATGGAATAATACATCAGATATCTAATAATTAATTAAACCTTTTAAAAATCTCAAATTCTTCTCTTTTGAAATTGCAGTTCCAACAAAAAAAGCTTACAATGTTTTAGCATTGAAGAGATGACAGTGTCGGAGCACAAAAAAAACATGATTATGGTTATTTAAAGAAAAGTGATCGTGCTAATATCCATTTCAATACTATTGCATAAACCCATGACTCAATCTATTCTGTTGGATGTTGATGCCTTCTTCGACTAACTGACCTGAACAGCAAATCATACGGGTCCTTTAAATCATTCTTATCCTTCAGAAACTCAAAAATATTACTAGAGGCAACATTTTCCATATTTGGGCTCATCCCATTTCCAACAAAGCATAGAAACCTTTAACACTGATGAAAAGAAAATTAGAAAATTCTTGTTGAATTGACGTTTTATATTTTTTTCAGATTGTTGAAGGCTTTGTTTATTATTTACAGACTACTCAAGATGAAGTAATTATTAATTGCTGCCGTGGATGTTTATTTCTTGCATCACTTGCATTCAGTTCTTTGGGAATTACCTCAATCTACATTATAATAATAGTTTTTCATTATGAAATATATTTTATATAACAAATTGAAAAAGAAAACTGCCAAGAAACTTAGATAGAACAGTATGATAGATGTTTGGATCTCATAATAATTTCATGACACTGTTTAAAATACAGTGATTATTTTGAAAAGATATTTGAAATCAACATTATTAATCATTCTTTATATTTTTATAAACTTTAAAGAGTGTATTACTATATTAACTCGTAAACATTTTAATGCTATTTATAGCAATCAAATAATTCGATATTTACGTTAATCTTTACCAAAAGGTATGTTACATTATTTACAGACTACTCAAGATGAAATAGGAATTAATTATTGCTGCGGATATTAATTTCCTAAAAGGCAATTTCCAGATATATCTTTTAGTAAAAACGGTAAAGATGCCTCAAACTAAGGATTTCAAATCTCATCTTCGGAAAGATATTGAATGCGATGAGGAAAAACAACTATCTCTATAATCCACAAGATACTACAACACATTTCTCAGAAATGGCTCTTCTTAGAATTACCTAATATGTGCTAAAACACATTTTTGTCATAGTGATTCACGTTTCTAAAGAATTCCCGTACGCCAAAGAGTCCATGCAATTGCGACAATTCAAAACATTTTCTTAAATGCAAGCTATCTTCTTTCTTGAGAAACTGATAAAGAAAAATTTCTCCTAAAAACTGTAAAATAATATAGGATAAAAATCTGATATTTCTTCCCAATCTTCCAATCAGCCTGAATTTCATCACTCTTTTGTTTATGCGCCATTTGTCTTTAAAAGCATTTATCGAAGCTGACATAAACAAAAGAGTGATGAAAATCAGGTTAATTGGAAGCTCAATTCTCACTTTCCTCTGATGTATGAGAAAGATCATAGATTACGTAGATCATAGAAAGATTACAGGAACAGATCATAGATTGCATTCTGGATACAACGCTGAAATTCAAAAATTGAAGTTAACGCATACACAAATTGCTTCTCTTTCATTTTTATTCATAAACATGAGTGTTTCCTATGGCATTCAATTTAAAGGTTGGTCTTTTTATGAAATTTTCATGAAAATGAAAGACCAGAAAAAATAGTAAGATATTTTTTCTGGAGATATCATTTAGTTGAAGAATATAATCTTCTGTTTTGGACAAAATTTGTTTGAAAACAACTCATTACGTGATTCAATTTATCCACAAGCTTTTAATTTCTTTTGATTTCTGCTTACTCATTGTCGAGTTCAAGTATTTATTTATTTACTTATTCCTGTATTCAAGTTTCTACTTATTTCTTGAGAATGCCATGATACGGGTAAATTCATTTTCCTCTTTTTTTTATTTCCTATATAAGTTTTATTCATGTATCTCCTGTATCATGTTATTCTAATTACATAGAGGTTTCTGAAATGGAAAACTAAAAATTCTCGGTTTGTACATTAATATTACATTTTTGATATTATTTCCGTTATTTCTGTACAGAATATATTTTCTGTTTAATAACTTCAAAGAAGAGAATATTGCACTCCCTCAGCGAATCCCAAAAAGCGAAAGCAATATAGCATTTCATTTGAATATGTAAGTTTATAGAAAAGAAAAATAATGTGTAATGCTCAGAGTCCAATAATATTTATTGGATTCTAAATTAAGATTAACCCCGCGAAAGAAATGAATGAGTTGATAGTATCTGTTTACAAAAATATAAAGGGAGACCTTTTGCTATAAGTGAAAGCAGAAGAGAGCTATTGAATCCAATATATTACATGCACTACCCAATATATTAAATACTAAAATTAATAGCCCTGTTTCTTATCTTTCAAATTAACTTAAGATTACATTTACTAATTTTTGCCCACATCTTCTGTACCTTTATTTCTTGCATACTTCGAAATACAGAAGTTTAAAATTTAAAATAAAATAGATAGTGAAATGTTATCAAATATAAAACTGTGAAATATTTAGGCATTTTAAGTATTCTATGGACTCTCAGATCCATTAGAAGGATAAAACATACTCTGAGGCATTTGATACAACATTGGAGAAAATTAAGCAGTCATGGGTTAGTGGAAACAAAATATTAATGTTTCATAATTACTTGAAATATTTTCCTTTTTAATCGTAGAATTTTAATAAAAAATAAAATTGAATTAAAACATAACTATTTTTATTTTGAAACAAAAATAAATAAATATTAGGAATTTCATCTGTTTAAAATATTGCTAAGAAAAAAAAACGATTACAATATATAATTATAAAAGTTATTTCTTCGCAGATTTAAACAAAATTTTAAAAAAGAGACTGTAGCAAATTAGCATTTAACGACATGTAAATAGTGGTTTGCACTTTAAAAAGAATGTTGTTTTCTGTTAAATGAAAAAACATTGTTGGAAAAACTGTTTTTGATATATTGTAGAAAAATGCCACCTTCATCCATCTTATGCAGCTGTGAACACCAATAGAAAGTTGAAATTAATCATTCTAAGAATGTTAATTACTCAGCTCAAGAAATTATCATTCTTTCGCATGATGAAACATTTGCTTGAAACTAAGAAAGGAAACATTAAAAATTATAATATATCAGATATTATCAGTTTGAAATTAAGGAAACTAAAATGATAGATTAAAACCTACTTTTTGGAATTTTTTTTCATAATAAATTTAATCATGAAATAAATTCGCATCTATAAATAAGAATATAGAATTTCTATTTTAAAAAACAAATCTGGAAATTTTTTTTCGCTGTTGCAATGCTTTGATTGGATCGTGCAGTTGAGGAGAAGGAGTAGAAGCTAATAGATGGCTAACATGTGATATTTCAGAGGATAAATTTGTTTGGTTAATTCTTCTTCATAATTATAGGTTTCAAAGACTCTCACAGCTTGATAAATGCATTCAATAAATAAATAAGCATATATAATTTATGAAAAGCTTTCAAACATTAAATTATTGATACTTATACAAAATTAGGCATTCAAAGTAAAAAAAAATTAAGTAGAGTATTTTTTTTAAAGAAATACTTTTGATCATTAAGTTCGGAATTTCGCTTTAAAATAGTTTTTACAGAAAATGTCACTAAACCCAATCTCTTAATTAATAGACACAAATTAACTTCACAAACCTGCATTAACTTTACGAAGTCTGATCATTAACTGTGGTCATTAGTTTAGGTAGGGTTAGTGTTTCTTTTAAAGATTTCTTCAACTAACTGAAATTTTGTTTCATAAAAATTACAATTTTACACTGAAAGAAAGTATGAATTTAGAAAAATGAAATATATAACCATCCGTCCCTATCATCATTCGATGATGAATTGTCAAATCACCATCTACTTTTTAAAAGGCTGCATCATCCACAAGGTAAAACTAAGCAAATATAAGTTCTCAATTTTACATTTTACTATCCCTAGATAAGAGCACTGGAATAAGGCAAGGGACAAGCGGTAGTTTGCTCCCC
This sequence comes from Argiope argentata, assembly GCA_026289955.1. Classification (NCBI taxonomy): domain Eukaryota; kingdom Metazoa; phylum Arthropoda; class Arachnida; order Araneae; family Araneidae; genus Argiope; species Argiope argentata. The sequence continues at coordinate 414,200 of JAOUZG010015456.1, read as the reverse complement.
GAAATTTGCCCCCATATTTTGCAGAGATGTTATCTCCTTTTACCTGGAAATTACAGAATTTAAGTAGCCGTCACGATCCCTTCATTTTTACGCATGAGAATTATTTGCTCCGTAGTATAATGAAGAAAGATGGCAATTCTGTGTGAACTGCTCGCCACTGGCAATATATAATCAAGGAAGCAATCAACACTTATGCCAAAAGGAAATAATCGCCACTTAGCGAGTTTTTTTATTATTACTTTTATTTTATCCCTTTATCTAAAAATCACACTTCTATACTGGAATAAAAAGTACTTCTGAAACAACAAAATTTAATCTATTATAATAAAAATGGAGCTCGAAATGCGTTGCTAAGCGCAAAACTGGAGAACGGCTCGACCGATTCGGCTAATTTTTTGTTTAATAGTTTCGTTAAGACACGAGGATGGTTCTTATGGAAAGAAAAAATGAAAAAACTGCGAGGAAAATAGTTAAAACGACACTTTTCTAACTTTCCCGCCAAAAATCTGCATTTCCTTCCCCCACGCCAACTGAGTGAGATAGCAGGAAGTAATAAATTATGATTTGTTTAGAAAGAAATGCGCGAAGTCAGTTGGTTTTCATTCATAGATAACGGGATGTTTAAAAAAGAAACAAAATAGCTGCTTTTATTATTAGTCTGTATGAATATTTAATCTATGCCTGCTCAAAATAAAATTTCGGCACGGAAGAAAAAAAAAGAATAACAAAGTGAAAATAGGATTTGTAGAAACAAAATTAGTGAAGAAAAAAAGGATAGAAAAAAAAAGAAAAGAAAAGAAGGATGCGTGTGTATCAATATTATTTCCTCTGTGCGCGGCATTTTCCGAGCTTTTTTTAAACTTTCGCATCTCTTAAAAACCAATTGTCTTTATTGTTTAGTCTGTTTACATTTATGAAAATTTGAATCTCATTATTCTATGAAAATGTAGAATTTTAGACCTTTCCCTCCACCATTTAAGTAAAATATCAATTCCGGGACAATCATTGCTCGGATAGAAAGAGAAAGATGAGTAGTACAATGAACAGAACATCTGAAGAAAATAGTACTATAAATGAATTATATGATTATCAAAATTTGTTTGGTTTAAAAATATTTTGATGAAAAAGCTGTTATGAGACACAGCTAAACAAAATATTATATGAAAATTTTAGCTAGCATTAATACTGGCGAACCGACTGGTCGCCAAGGGCGGCTAGTTCATAAATAAAATTGCTTTATTTTTTAAGTTTGGTCCATTCGATGAAAGTTTGAGTATTATTTATCACTGCAAAAAACAAGGAAAAATCAATCTTCATATGCACTAAATATAATTCCAGCAGCTGAATGGTCATTTCACAGAGTTACTCTCAAAAAATGTTTCCATTTATCTCAACGCCCAGATATCTGTGGTGAATTTGTGTGTGTGTGAGTGCGAATTATGCATTTTAGACGAGCAAATATTTTAGGTAATGCAAATGTAGAGTGACTTTTTAAAAAGTTAAATTAATTAAAAACTAAGGAAATTTTTAAATCCTTCAGAATTAATTTTTGAAATTATTAAATAACAAGGATGATTTGTAAGCATCTTAAGACACAAATAATTCTTTGAGAAAATGCTTATTTAATATAAAAATATATTTTGTCTTATTTTTAATAATATATTTATTTTCGCACTGTAGTTTAAACCATTTTCATTGTTTCATCAAAGATTTAATCACATGATTTCTTCCAATGTCAAAGGCTTAGAAAGAATGATTCTATTAATATCTATACAATTTAGAAGATAAATAAATAAGAGAAATGATAGTTTTGTGAAAGTTAAAAAATAGATGAGATAGGCAGTTAAGATTTTAAGCTCTATGATGTCTTTGCATTTGATTCTATTAGGAGGATTCATATTTACAATGATCAGCATAAAGTTATGAGCTAACAGGGCTTTAAATTTGCTCTTCTTATTTATGGCACTTACACATTGCTAAGTTAGACAAGTCGGCCGTCGAGGTCAGCGATTTAAACCGAGTTGGTGCAGTAGCTTCTGAGGATGAAAGCCCCCGATCACCTGAGGGCAGAAGTTTGACTCACACTCGCTTGCACAAGCCCTTTTTACAGGGGGATACCTCACAGATAGAATAAAAGGTACAGAAACAGCCATGTTCGAACCCGGGAACCAACCAGATCATGGGGAAGATTCGTTACCCCCGGGACTAGGACGCCGTCCTTTAATTTTGTAATAATGTGAAGCTTAAAATTATATTCATAAGGAACTGAATGAATGATTCGGAATATTAAGTTAAATTGAGAATTTAATTGAAAGCATACCACAGTTTCATGAATATTATCTTGCTTTGTTCAATTAAAAAAGTATTAAATTTTTATAATTAAAAATTATTATTAAATATATCATACAAAATTTAAGTCAGGTGAGCCAGATAGTTACCAAAATAACTTGTTTTTATTGTTTCTCTTGACACATAACTTTTAGTTGGATCTTATTTAATTTAATGACTGACATCCGGATTAAATTTGTGCAGAATTAGAGCTCAAAGAAAGGAGTTTTACACATTATAACTAATTTGTCTTAATTCTGAAAATTAATTTAATTTTCCAATCCGAATGTTATAGCGGTATAATTAATGAAAATAATACACATTTAATATTTAGCAAGTGTTTAAAATTGCAGTTGTTAGTCATACCCTTCTAGAAGGAATTTTATATAAGAATTAGCCCAGAAACTTTTAATCTATTTGCTTTGAAATATTTCTCGTATAATGCTCAAAATTAAATGCTTCATCGCCATCAAAGATTTTTCCTTATTAGAAGGTTATGTCAGAAGCAGTCATTAGCGACATTTTGCAAAGCTGGCGAAAGTCGAGTGTAATATTTCTACAGGAATAATTATAGAGCTAACAGTGACTCTTTTTAACTCTTTGAGTAAACAACCGCTTTGAACAAATATGCAAAAGATATTTTAACTCGCAAGACAAGCCCTGAATGCCAAATACATTTATCTAGAGAAGGAGGGGGGGGGGGGGTGACTTTCGCGCAAGCGAGATATAAATCTCCGAGGGTCTTTCCTGCGGACAGAGTGCTGGATATAAGAGAGAACCTAGAATTCTTTCCAGGTCAGGTTTCTATAACGCTTTCTTGTAATTTTATGTGATTCGTGCTATTTTGAGGATGAAGATTTGATGGTGTCCCTTCTCTGCATGTGATGGATTAAATGGATTAAGCCTTCTTATTTCATTTAATTCAATCGTATCATTAAACCAATTTTCGAAATTTAATCAAATTTTTCGAAATATTTTAAATATTAAGAAAACACAAAATGTTGCTGGATTTTTAATTAAAAAAAAATAATAATAAACATAGAAATTACATATCACACGTCATTTCTCTATTTGTATTTGAACGCTTTCTGAATTTTTGCAATTAAAACCCGATGTGGATAATTCAGTTCAAAAATAGGGTATTCTGTTCAAAAAAAACTTTGCTACTCTTTTTAACCCAAGTAATTTAATGTGCTAAATTTTTGTTTTAAACTAGAGTATAGTTTTAAAAAATAGTAGTTTCTTGACGGGTCTTTAAAGCTTTAATCGATTTGAAAATTTTAAGTTGCTAAATTTAACCTTTTCATTAGAATAATGGATAATTAAAAAAGCGGTAGCTCATTAAATAATTGATAATTCTCATTTTAAACAAGAAATAGTATAATAGTGAAATATATATTGAATAATAAACTATAACGTTATTTGATCATCTCTAAGGGGAAATTAATTTAAAAACTTCTAATAAAAAGCGTTTAATAATCACTTCTGAAATAACACGTTTGAATTCAAAGTTTAACATAAAGATTAAAATGAAATCTACTATGCATATTTCAATGTATCATGTCAAATAATCATTTCTTGAATGGCCAAGCATCACGTGCTCGTGGAAGTTAAATTATGTTTTTATACATTTTAATTGTTTCATTGAATTAATAACCTTAATATTACAAACGATAAAAAAAACGCATTTATTGTTGTAAAAATTATCACATTTGGTATTTATTTCACTTCATATAATTACGTGCTCAAAATTACATTTTTCTATGTTTTATTTGTCGTAGTAATTAATTAATTTTTTTAATCAGATCTTTTGTAAATGCAATGGCAACGCGTTATTAAAAGCTGATTTTATGAAATGTTCGTGCAGCAATGAAATTATTATTTTTCGCCTACAGATTTTTATTGACGCCAAAAATCTCATCCCAAAAGCAACATCATGTTCTGACATGATAATAAACTATTACATAAAGCAGAAACCTGGCATTAAGGATTATCGCATTTGCTATGTTCTGTTTTAAAGTAACAATTGCTTTTTTATAATCTAGTTCGAAGCAATAGTGTGAAACTGAAATCGCCATACACAAGTAACTATAGAGCAAATGATAATTGGATATTAAATTATCTCTAACCTCCGATGGAAGTAAAACAAGAATTTTTAAATAATTATTACAATTATATATTAGAAGAATTTTAAACAAATGATACTGTATCTTGAATATGACGTCGATTCCAAGAAAACAGGAATGCAAATCTTCAATGTAGGTGGACCGCAATAAACAATAGCACAGGCCAGTTGGAACCTGACCGTAGTTTTCAAATGAAACAATCAAGCTATAATAACAGAAATGTTGCAACAAAATTGTCAATATCCTCGATTATTCCAGTTCATAGTCAAGTCTTGGACATTGCCTCACTCTAAAATAAGGTAATAAAGACATGGGATGTGGCTGTCGTTGCTTATATGACTCTGTGAGATGGGCTCCATTCATCCCAGGCAATTGTTGGGTCGTGTGCACCTAATGAGCAGAAGATGGTGACTATGGGTCAGAATAGTGGTATTGCACACCATTCTTCGAAGTACAAGGTGCGTCTGAAAAGTTCGGTGAATGGATGCATATCTCAAAAGCAACGTGAGTGTAAAATGCACCCACGCAGGGAAGACCTGTGGAGCCTGTGGACCTACAACATGCCTTGTAGCAAGTAACGCAATAAAGCGGTGCATATTAGTCTGCTAGGGCTAGTAGAACGGTGTGTGCGCGAAAACTCATGTTAAATTGAAATGGAACAGCCGATTAAATGAAATTCTGTTACAAACTTGGAAAAACAGCCACAGAAACGCACGCAATTTTGATGAGGTGTACGGAGCAGAACGTTTACGACTGATTCAAACATTTTCGGGGGGGGGGGGGAAGGAAACCATCGATGATGAGTCGAACCACAACAAGTGTGACAGTCAACAACATCGAACGCATTTTCTGCTCACGGAGTCTGTTGGACAAGCCATAGAAGATTGCTATGCGTCACTTTATTGCGCTACTTGCAACGTGGTGTCTCTCCATACATCTCTACCTGCGCATGCGTGTGAGCTCATTTTATACTCACGGATGGATATCTTGCTCTTGAGATATCCATCCATTCACCGAACTTTTTAGACGCGTCTTGTAATATAATAGTCCAATTACGATCAAATTGGGGGTAGCCTCAGTTTAGAGTCAAGCCATAGGATAATTATTTCTCATAGCCCTGGTTTATATGATCGAGACCTTCTGTCTGGTCAAATAGGGGAGGGGGGAAGGAAAAGGAGAGCTAGTATTGTGCATTAAATTTTGAAGATATCAAAATTTTGCAGCATTATGATTCATTTTTTTCATTTGTCAAAAGAGTAGCAAGAAGATGTTACTGGATGATACCATTTAATTATCTCTGGTTGAAGATGGTTTCAAAGGATGATTATTCGAACAAATTTACTTTTCCAACATATAACTATGAAAAGCCAAACATACCTTGATATTATTCAGCATCAAGTTATTGTATGCTCAGAGAATGCATTGGGCATAGACATTGTTTATTGTCATTACGCGCTTACATAATACCTATTCACAACGAGCAGTCACAGAGGAGGAATATCTTGCATAAAAGAGGTATAATCCATTTGGAGTGAAGCTAATTTCAAACTGATTAATATTAATTTTTGGGGGGATGACGTAAATTTTGATTATTCCAAAAGGTGAATTTTAAAAGGTTTAAAACGACTATCTTTTATATGCAAGAAAATATTTTCTTATATAATAAAACAGAAAAACTCTATCATATAGATAGAACTCTGAGTAAGAATATTCTCAGCTTAAGATTGAATGCTGTCAAAGAAAAATGTTTGATAACATTTTTATCTTCAAGCTTCTTCATTTCAAAGTTTCAATATCATGAATATCACTTGAAGATCAAACATCTGTGTTTTGAAAGTTTTGAGTTTGCCAAGTAATCAAATAATCTATTATTATTGAATCAAATCACAGAATCAAATTACCGATAATCAAATATTGGTGTAACGATTTGTTTCCCTTCTCATAAATTTTTAGTCACAAAATAGTTCACCATTGCAACAAAACATTTTTAGGTAACAAAATTATGTAAAAAATTTATATATTTTTATGTTTAATAGAAAATGCAACATTTATATCAAAATAACTCTTATACAGAAACCTTTTATCTTATTTACTTCTATAAAACTCGTATAGATGAAATTATTTTATAGCGTCAAATGAAATCTTGTCACTTGAAAAGGCATTTTACTGAATTTCAAAAGAAGTGACCTTGTTTAAAGTTTGGATTCTAAACTTTGAATTAGAAGAATGTGTATTTGACGTTTGGATTCTGCAGAAGATCAGCGGTATATTTCATGCATAAGGTCCCTATCATCTGTGGTCAGGAATGAAACATCCACTCTTTTACTTGATATAAAAAGGTTTCTGCTTTAACCACTTGACATACGAATTTATTTAACTTTCTAATTAGATCACTCACCCTATTTTGGTAATTTATTGTTAATTTGATTTTTTAAAATAATATATACAGAATTTGGGATACCAAATCGTTTCATATTGATTTTTTCGTATTTAAATAATTAATTCTGTAGCTTAATTGCAGGCTTGAAAATAAAAATTCAGTCATTCGATGCGAGTGTCAGACACGTTATTGTATACGAAGTGGTTAATTTAAGTCAAAAATTGTAAACACAGGCTATTGTCTATCACAAATAGCCTGGATTAAGTCGCTGTCATTCAAAGTATTGAATAGAATTGATATTCCTATAGTGTCCTAATAATTGAGAAAATTCATGAAATATTAAAATTGGATTCCCTTTTTATTATTATGTAATACCAACACTGAATAGTGGCTTTGCTTAGACGAATGATGCTCGAAGCATGGAATAATGGTTTTTTGTTCTCTTATTCCGCGACTTATCCTTCCTTTATATCTGTGTTGAAAAATGCAGTACATGATTATGTAAGTGAATAACGACAGTTTCCGTTTTATGTATAAGAGCTAGAATTATTTCAGAAGATTTGATATCTAAAAGTATATACATTGCAAAAATATTTTCCTGAATTCCCCTTCATAAGTGTGACTCTCTGCCTCATTCTTCACTCCGTAATACATCTTCCTCTCTCTCACGTTTTGGTGCAAATTCTGCACTTTATATTATATTTACACATTTAAATTTTTATTGCATTTATATTTATGCCTTTTAAAGTTAGCTTTTGCCATCAATGGTGCCTCTTGGGCACCACTCAAGACGGTGCATCATTTTGATGTTTTATTTATTTATTTTTCAATTTTGATTATTGAAAATACCTAACGAATGTTAAAAAGACGGAGAAATTCAATTTTAAAGTGACATACCCACACAAATTTGGAGAAATAAACAAGCACTTGTAATTTGAATAATTATGCATCGAATTACTTTTCCGAGTGCAAAGGGCTAATCGAAATGATTTTTTTCGCTATTCTTATAAAGCAGTATTTTCAATTTCATTAATTTCTAGTAATTTAGAGAATTATTTTTAATTTTTCTGCACTATTTTGCTATAAATTATTATTAATTGGTAATATCAGGTAATTGTTGCTGATCGGAAACCCCGAGGCTCCAGGGCCTGTCTTCTTCCGCTGTGCTGAAGCAAATGAATTGATAACAAACCATGCATGTGCTGAGTGATCTTTTAATGATAAGAACTGCACTAATAGTAGAGATCGGGAAAAAGACATTTTATTGTACTAAATTAAAAACACACTCCTAAAAACGAGAGAAGAATACTATGGTTTAGTTTTAGAAGACTCGTCTCAATAATACCAGATCGAATATTCCTAAAACATTTCGTTTTCAATAGTCAATTTTAAAAATGTTAGTAGTAGAGGAATAAAACATAATCGCACATTTCTAACGCATTTATCAAAGATTTAAAATTGATGTCAATACAGATGTATACCATGTGATTCACATTCCTCGATAATTCTGATGCACCTTGCAATTTCTGCCATTTCGGCCTATACTATGTTAATCCTAGGCTGATATAAATTCAATATTAACCCTCTACGTGGTTTCATTCTGTGTGTAAAGCTTTTCGAAAATTGACAGAATTGAGATCAGAAAACTGTTGTAAAAGTGCATGGATTTTTCAAAAGAGTCCCCAGATTAGAAATAAATTACTGATCCTCCGAGTCAGATTTTATCGCTTTCGTTTATTGTGCCTGGTCACAAAAGTCAGATGTTTCTAAGAATACTAAAAAAATGAAAGTTCTGCAGCATTAAAAATTCGATCGCTGAGTGATAATATCGATACAAGAGTACTTGCTTATCATAAATGTGAACAGAGAGGTTTTTCCTTAATTTCTGCAAAGATTGTACACAATCATCTATAATAATAACATTTTGACTGCGTGTCAGTAAAATGACTCGATAGCTGAAAAAAACGATTATAGAGCCAAATAATTTATTACTTTAAGTCTCATCCATTATTAAGTTATCCCATCGCATTTTTTTTTCAAAAATTCGACTTCACATCTTGAGAATTATTTATTATTTTATTGGAAAGTAACGGCATCTTCGCTCTTAAATGTTTCAAAATAAGCAAATGTTCAGTTTAAAACTATACTAACTATGCCATGTTAAACGTCTATAGTGAAAAGGTAATTAAGAATTTATTTTCGAATTTCTAAAATACTCTATTTTCAATGCATTTGTGAAATTTAACAAAAATTATGATTTTTTTTCTTCGTTTGCGTCAAACAATTGTAATTTATTTTAATGAAAATGTCATTCTCAAAAACATTCAAAGGTAATTTAGAATAGATAAAAGATTCTCTTAAGATTTTATACATAACAATATTTCTTCTATCTAATTCCGTTTCGCTAAGTATTATTATAATTTAAATTTAAGTTTCTAATGTATATAATTTTTTTTATAAAAAATGCAACGCAAATAAGGATAGCGAACTTAGTTCTAATTTTATTCCTTTCTAAAAAAGCATTGTTTATTGCTGCATTTGCTAGCTTTATCAAACAAATAATTGAAAAAGTGTTTAGTTACAATTATATTTGCCTTTTTTAATTTCATGAATTAAATATGTAAAACACTTAAGCTATAACATAAATTTAGAAAAATGGAAATAACAATGAAAGAAATCTTTTTTTTATAGCATTATTATAGTTTGTAATTATGGATTCAATGAAGGAAAGCTATTTTGCTTTAAAATGAACCATAATATTTGTCCAATGATTATTTATTAATTATGTTATGTCGACGTTTCATTTTAACATCAGTAAATGTTTTTGAAGGCAATAAAATAACGCTTCATTTTATGTGACAACAAATATTTTAGAAACATTAGGTCAACAATATTTAGAAACCTTAGGTCGTGGAATGAAATATTAATTTGTAAATCCTTAGGTCATTTACAAATGAATATTTCATTCCACGTAAATTTCAGCTTACCTAGAACTTATGTTATAAAAAATAATTGAAGTTGAATACATTTTAGTAATTTTGAAACGTACGTATGTTTCATTCCTATTTAAAATATTTGTTGTTATTTTAGATATACAGAATCTTGCTAAATATAGTGTAAAGATTTAATAATTTTTTTCTTTGATTCTAATAGAAACAATTTATTTCTACATTTACAAAATTAGTAATTTGTATACAACAGAAGTTTCGCGTAAGTATACATTAAAAAAATGAATTTCTGAAACATGTTTTGCAGGCATATAAATTCAAGTCATCTTATTTTGTATGATTTTGGTCAAACAGTGCATAAATGAAGTAGTAAAAAAATAGCATTTAAATTTTATATTCTGAATTGAATCAGAAATTTATCCTTTTATTCATAAAAATATGAAAGTAATAGATAATCTTTGACGTACTAGTTTATCTTCTACAGAAATATTTTTAAGCTCGATATTTTAATCCAAGAAATGTATTACTAATTTTATCAATTGTTGAAGAAATATTTTAAGCTACTTAAGTTAAGCATGTTATCAGGCTCTTTATATTGGTAATAAATTTACTACAACATTTAATTCAATCTTATTTATTCATTTATTTCAATCTTATTATTTACTCCTTGTTTTCAACTTCTTGAGGTAAATTAATATGCGTAGTAAATATAAATAACTTTCTAAATAAAAATGGTCTTACGAATAAATATCCTAATTTGTATTTTTTGTGATTTTAAGAGAAATGATTTTACAGTTCATTAAAGAAGTTAAAACAAAATCGCCACATTTAAAAAATGAACTCGAAAATCCACATATTTGCACGTAAGCTCAAAAATCAGTACATTTCTTTTTATCAGCGAAATATAAAACGGGATAGTTATTATAAGCTGAAAGAATGTACCTAAATCGAATGAATCTAAGGACATAAGCAATATAATATATATATTTTTTATGTTTCTTAAATTTTAAATTTTCATTTTTATCGTGTCAGAACATGATGTCCTTTTTGGGACGAGGTTTTTGGTGTCAACAAAAATGCTTGGCCAATGAATTTAAATTTTATTATCAACACGAGCATCTCAAAAAATTAGCTTTTAATAACGCATTGCCCTTACATTCACAAAATATTTGATTTAAAACAAGAAGTTAATAACTACAGCAAATAAAACCGAGAAAATGGCATTTTGAGCACGCGATTATATGAAGAGAAATAAATAGGAAATGCGATATTTTTTAAACAATAAATGTGGGACAAAGGTTTTAGGATCGTTTGCAATGCTAGAGTGACTCATTCGATGAAACCATTAAAATGAATAAAAATATAATTTAACTTGCACGAGCACTTGGCGCTTGGCCGTTCAAGAAATGATTTTCTTTCATGATACATTAAAATATGCATAACAGATTTCATTTTAATCTTTTTATTTTAATTGCATACGCTCATTTTGTGCGAAGAAAAAAAAAGGTTGGCAAATATTAAAATAAAAAGCATTGCTTACTTCCATGGAATAGTAGAACTGAGCAAAGAGAAATGCCGAATAAAGAAACGGGTACTTCTTAAGAGTAGCATTTTATCACCCTGTCGAGTTTCCAGCGCTTCGATGTGAGTTTTGATAAAAAATGAGCTTAAAACTACACACACAAACGGAATCTAACAACATTATTTCAATCAAACCAGGTTTTTGAAAGAAATAGTACTTGAAGCAAAATACAATTTTATTCTCTGTCAACACAGGCATTAGGGTCTACGCGGGTAAGAAAATCCCTTTTTACAGAATGATCCCTCAACGCGAATCTCACGCCTGAAGGAATCCGCGGAACACCAGATTCTACGACATCTATAAATAACCGTAAAGCCAGCCGCCTTGTCAGAATTCGTTGCACTGTCTACCCTTCAATCTATAAAAATGACAAACATGTGGCGGGGGAAAGAATTACGTTGAAATAAGACCAAAACCTTCTCCTAACAGCGTAAGACCTACGTAATTATCCGCAGAGCCGGCCTTCATAAAGGGGCTCGGGTGCAAAAATCCATATTGGACTCTGATTTTTTGTAAAAAATAAATAAAAGTGCAGACACGAACACATACAGTGGCACAAACAATTGAGGATACACCTTACTTTTACTTGATAAATCCAACTTTCAATCGAAATAACATATTAACTAAAAGTGCAAACGTGTTTTTATTTTCACACGTAGCAAAAGGGTTAATTTACAGTAAAAATAACGAAAATCAACAAAAAAATATCTAAAATTATAAATTTTACCAGTATTCGAAATAAACATAGGCAGATTTTTACCTCAAAATATTAAGTATACACCAATAAAATTTTTGTTTAACTACCACTACATTTTTTTTCTGCTTGCTACTGTAATAATTTAAGTTTGGCAAATTTTATCTTAAACCTTTTTGACTTCTTTTGATGTTGGTTATGTGAAATTAAAGTCGCATTTTTAAATGGAAAATGGGTCTTCGGAGAAGAGACCAGTATTGATGTAAGAAAATTTATATTAAGGTTATTTAAGAAAGGAAAATCTTATCGTGAAATAGCTGAAATTATCGGTAGAAGCCACTCGTGTGTCGAGAAAATCATTGGAAAATTTAAAAGCGATTGATTAATTGAAAATAAAAGTGGAAGAGGAAGGAAAAGTATTGTGAGTGATGTAGCCAAAAGGAAAATTTTGAAAGATATCAAGATTAATCCTAAACAAAGTGCAGTCAAACTAGCTGCAGAAACTTCTCGAATAATGGGCAGAAGTGTAAGTGCTGAAACTGTGAGAAATGTGATTAGACATTCTGGATATAGCAGTCGAGTAGCTAGAAAGAAACCTTTCATAAGCTTACAAAATCAGAAAAAGCGTTTGGAGTTTGCAAAAACTCATCAGTTGAAGACAGATAACTCTTGGAAGAAAGTTATATTAAGTGACGAAAGTAAATTCAACATTTTTGGAAGTGATGGCCGTCGCACCGTTTGGAGAAAGCCGCACACCGCTTTGGATCAAAAAAATATACTTCCTACTGTTAAACATGGTAGTGGCTCCGTCATGGTTTGGGGTTGTATGGCTTCAAATGGGGTAGGAAATTTAGTTTTTACAAATGACATGATGAGTCATAAGCTTTATAAAGATATACTCAACAACAATCTTAAAAAAAGTGAAAAAAATTGGGTTTAGATGGAAATTTTATTTTCCAGCAAGACAACAACCCCAAACATACGGCACGTAATTTCAAAATGTGGTGTCTTTTTCATTGTAAACAGCAATTGCACACACCACCACAGTCCCCTGGCATTAATGTCATAGAAAATTTGTGGGCCACACTCGAAATAGCGGTCCCAAAACACCAAATTAGGAACAAAGCTCATTTAAGGCAAGTGTTACTAGAAGAATGGAATAAAATATCTCCACATACCACCAAAAAATTGGTCGAATCGGTACCAAGACGTTTGGAGGACATTATAAAAGCCAAAGGACATGCAACAAATATTGACACTGTCTTTGTATGCGATATGTTGTTCCGTACTTGTAAAATCATGCCTTTGGCGCTGGGACATCTCCCC
>JAOUZG010015456.1:385907-400806 GCA_026289955.1 Argiope argentata | reverse complement strand
TATACAGTCCACTCGCAATTGTGATTCTATAACGCATACACCGCACATTTTGGTCCTAAGCGAACCGGAGGTCAACCAGATCTTATGGATTAATTCTTATCATTGAATTTGATAAATTCTTTACGCTAAAGATGGCAGATATCACCTCGCTTAATCGCAAGCGTGGCAGCATCAAAAGCCAGCTTACGAAATTGGACAATGCCCTGACTGAAGGACAAAACCAAATGGACATTCCCGAACTTCAAGCGCAACTGGATATGGTGCTAAATATCGAACGCAAATTCGAAGAATTGAAGGATGATTACTACAAAATCGTCAAAGAAGAAGATTTCCAGAAAATCGAAACCTCTCTATTCGAAGTGGATGATTTCATACAAAAGTTAGAGGTAAGCCTTAAAACCTCTATTTATAAATTAAAAACCATAAAAACCGACTCTGTGCATAATCAAAGTCTTGATGATTCTAATATTAATGATCAGCCTAAAAAGGCATTCATCAAACTTCCAAAAATTCCACTTCCGTTGTTCAGCGGAAAATTCGAAGAATGGAATTTATTCAAAACTCAATTTGATAGCCTAATAAGTGAAAATCCTGAACTTTCTGAAAATGAAAAACTGCATTATTTACGCGGTTCTCTTAAAGGAGAAGCTAAATGCATAGAAACTGCTGATGATAACTTTACTTCTCTGTTTAAAGCTTTAGAGCAACGCTATGAAAACAAAAGAGTTATTGTTAACTGTCATATAAATAACATTCTAAATATTCGTCCATTAAAGCATGAATCTGGCAAAGATCTACGAAATATATTGGATGTCATTTTAAAGAATCTTAGATCATTGAACATCTTAGATTTCGCGAGAGACAAATTATCCAACGCTTTGTTATTAAACATTATTCTTGAAAAATTAGATCGCGACACCCGCAAACAATTTGAATTAACATTAAAAGACAACGAAGTGCCTGAATTCGATTATTTTCTAGAATTCTTAGAAAGGAGATGCCAAATTTTAAACAATATTCAAACTAGCATTCCTACTAAATATAACCCTGAGAGATCGAAATCCTTTTTTGTCAAAGCAGATAAATCTGCTAAATTGTGTATCGCTTGTAAAGTACAAACACATGCACTGTATCATTGCAATGCATTTAAAGAAATGAAATTATCCGATAGGTTAGATTTAGTTCAAAAAAATCGGCTTTGTAAAAACTGTTTAAGTGAATTTCACCCTTTCTCTAAGTGTAACTCAAAAAGTTCTTGTTTCGTTTGTAAAAAGAAACTAGATCACCATACATTGCTTCATAAATATTCTACGCCGCCAATCGCGCCAAACACTTACAGCATTCCAGAGAGTGAAACCTGGCTCTCGTCATCCACACCCTGTCAGGGAAGGAACCCTCAAACTAATAATTCACAGACCATTGAAACGCAGATGTCAGAAAACCCTCGTCTCTCCCTTTTCTGTAACGGTAATAAGAGTATTTTGATAAACACCGCCATCATATACGCCAGAGATGCATGGGGGGAATTTAAACCCTTAAGAGGCGTTCTCGACTCTGCCAGTGAATCTTCTTTCCTTTCGTCTTCCGCGGCAGATTTATTGGGATTGAAAAAAGAAAGGATAAACATTCCGATATGCGGTTTAAATGATACATCATTAAGTATCAAGAAAAAAGTAACCACCCTTTTATCAAATGAAAGTAATGATTCGCATTGGGAAATAGATTTATTAATTGTTCCTAATATAACTAGTTTTACACCTTCTAAAAAATTAAATATTTCGAACTTAAACATTCCCAAGGAAGTTAAACTAGCGGATCCTTCATTTTTTATTCCTCAAAAAATAGATATTCTTTTGGGTGCAGAATTATTTTTCTCATTATTGAAAGAGGATAAAATAAAATTAGCAGACAATTTATTCTTACAATCTAGTTGTTTCGGCTATCTTGTTTCAGGGGCTATTTCAGGAAATATTCTTTACAATGCTCCTAAAAATTGTTTTTTAACTAAAAACGCAGATAATCTTAATGAAACTCTTAAACGCTTTTGGGAAATTGAAGAAATAGAAACAACTGAAATTTGCGACAAGGAATTAAAATATTGTAACGAACATTTTGCAAAAACGCATTATAGGAAACCGGATGGTAGATTTGTAGTAGAAATGCCATTCAAACCTGAATTTTCCGCAGAAATGTTAGGAAATTCTAAGGCAGTCGCGTCTAAAAGACTAGACCAGTTATGGACACGCTTAGAACGTGATCCCGCTATGCAAACGCTTTATTCAGAATTCCTCAGCGAGTATGAATTACTAAAACACATGAAAGAGGTAAAGGAAAATTCAAATATCGAAAATGGATACTATCTCCCGCATCACGGTGTATTACGCCCATCAAGCAAAACTACTAAGCTTCGTGTAGTTTTCAACGCAAGTGCTAAAACGTCCAGTGGACATTCATTAAATGACTTGTTGTGCAAGGGAGGAGTAATTCAGGAAGATCTTTTCTCAATTCTAATCAGATTTAGAAAACACATTTACGCATTAACTGCAGATATCAAGCAAATGTTTAGAATGATTGAGATAAATCCTTTGCAAACAAAGCTTCTAAAAATTCTATGGAAGATCGATAAAAACGCACCAACCGAAGTGTATGAATTACACACGGTGACATATGGAACCGCTTCCGCACCATACTTAGCAACAAAAGTTTTGCAACAACTTGCTCTAGAGGAGAAAGATAACTTTCCATTGGCTTCAAAGGCAGTACTCCAGGATTTTTACATGGATGATTGCCTCTCTGGTGCTTCAGAACTTAGAGAGTTTGAAAAACTCAAATCAGAACTGACACAGTTGCTTCAACGAGGAGGCATGACTTTGCATAAGTGGTGTTCCAACAAGGCTTCATCAACTGAACTTAAAGAATTTACGCTTGACCGCAATGCTGAAGAAATTACCGTCAAAACTTTAGGAATGTTCTGGAACAGTTTAAGTGATTCCTTTACGTTTAAAGTCTGCTCCAATTCCAGTCCAGATTGCAACTACACCAAACGAGAAGTGCTTTCACAAATAGCTCGCATCTATGATCCCCTCGGGCTGTTGGGACCGGTCATCTCCAAAGCAAAGATTTTCATGCAACAGCTGTGGTTACTAAAATTGGACTGGGACGAGGCATTACCAACAGATATTTCCAGACAGTGGGACAACTTCCTTAAGATCTTATCGGAGAATATTAAATCCATTCGTGTTCCCAGATGCTTTTTTCAAGTTGTCTCTAAGTACGTTGTGATACTTGGATTTGCAGACGCCTCTTCTAAAGCTTATGGTGCTGCAATTTACGTAAAAGTTGTGTCTAACGCCAATGAAGTAACTACCCAACTTCTTTGTAGTAAGTCAAGGGTAGCACCAACCAAAACCACCACAATTCCCAGACTTGAACTTTGCTCTTGTCTACTTCTTTCAAAACTTACGCAGAAAGTCATATCTGCATTGAGGCTCCGAATAGACTCTGTTATATTACATTCAGATTCAACAATAGCCCTCGCCTGGATAAAGACTCCTTCTAACCTGCTCAAGACATTTGTGAGCAACCGAGTGTCTCAAATTCAGGAACTATCAAACGATTTCCAGTGGCAGCATATTCCATCAGAGCTTAACCCTGCTGACTTGCTTTCCAGAGGACTTGATGCTAAGGCCCTTGCAACCAGTGAACTGTGGTTTAAAGGACCAGACTTTTCAAAATTAAACTTACCCGCTTATCAAACTGTACAAATTTCTACTGGTTCAACCGACAAACTTTATATGGATGAGCTCAAGCCTGTTACTAAATTAACTTTGACTTTAACTAATGACTCTAAATTTTTAGATGATTTACTTGCTATCACAAATGAATTTCATAAATTAATCAGAATTGTAGCATTTATTTTTAGGTTTGTTCAAAATTGCAGATTTCCTGAAAAGGAAAAAGGATTTCTCAAACAAGAGGAATATCTGAACGCTGAAAGGGTTCTCTTAAAATTGGTACAGGTAAAACATTTTTCTACTGAAATCTCCGCTTTAGAAAAAGGAATGTCAGTTCCATCTTCGAGTAAGTTGAAATTTCTCAATCCCTTCATAGATCCATCCGATGGACTAATTAGGGTAGGAGGTAGACTTGCGCATTCTAATTTAAACTTTAATCAGAAACATCCAGTTGTTCTGCCAATGGGAAATAAGCTAGTTAAGCTAATTTTTCAGCATTACCATGAACGAGACTTTCATGTAGGCCCTCAAACCCTTCTAAATACTGTTCGTTTAAAATATTGGCCTATAGGAGGTAGAAATGCAGCACGCAAGGTCGTTCACGAGTGTGTTCGATGCTTTAGAAACAAGCCCGTTATCTCGAACCAAATTATGGGAGACCTTCCAGCAGAAAGAGTTACTCCAAGTTCAGCATTCTTAAATGTAGGGATCGATTTATGCGGTCCATTCGAAATAAAATTCAAGGGTCAAAGAAAGGGTAATCTACAGAAAATATATGTTGTTTTATTTGTATGTATGGCAACCAAGGCTGTACACATAGAATTTGTCACTGATCTAACTTCTGAAGCTCTAATCGCAACGCTAAAAAGATTTTTTGCGCGACGTGGGAAAAGCTCCATAATTCTTAGCGATAATGCCACTAATTTTATAGGTGCTTCCACAGAAATTAAAAAATTATACCAACTAATGGTAGGTAGCGAAGACATTTCAAATATGCTTTCCTCCGAAGGTATAAAGTGGAAATTTTTGCCGCCTAGAGCTCCCAATTTCGGAGGTCTTTGGGAAGCAGGCGTGAAATCCTTTAAATATCATTTTAAGAGAGTAGTAGGTCCTGCAAGACTAACACTCGAAGAGTTTTTAACAGTAATTACTCAGATTGAGGGCATCCTCAATTCGCGACCCCTCTCTCCTCTCCCAACTGATACTGATGAAATGCAAGTATTAACTCCAGGCCATTTCCTAATAGGAAAACCTATCAATTCTATCCCAGAACCTAACTTCATAGACAAAAGAGACAATCTTCTCAGTCGATGGCAACGAACTCAAAAGTTAGTTCAAACTATTTGGAGACATTGGCAAAATAATTATTTGAGCCATTTACAACAGCGCTCAAAGTGGCTGCTTAAAAAACAAAATTTAACTCCTGGCATGCTAGTTCTAATAAAGGACATTCAACTTCCAACTTACCAGTGGCCATTAGGTCGAATCATTAATGCAATTGCAGGCTCAGATGGCAATGTCAGAGTAGCAGAGATACGTACTGCAAAGGGAAATTTTAAAAGACCTATTTCTAAAATTTGCATTTTACCTATTGTAGATAATTTTGATTTAAATTGAAATGTTTTTTGTTTTTGTTTTTTTTAATTATTATTCTGATTGTTTTTATTGTGCAATTTATTATTGTCTTATTTGTTTTCTTTATACTTATGTGTCAAATTTGTGATGTAACTTTATGTACATTTTTTTATTGAAACATATGCATATTTCAACGCCGGGCGGGATGTTCCGTACTTGTAAAATCATGCCTTTGGCGCTGGGACATCTCCCCTTGGCGAATTCTGTAACCACTTCAACCTGGCAACCATATAATACAAACAGAACAGTTTCTGAAACTGTCTCGCTAACACGCAAAAAATAAACGCTTATACAGTCCACTCGCAATTGTGATTCTATAACGCATACACCGCACAATGTCACACAAATTTCATTGGTGTATCCTTAATTTTTTGAGATAAAATTCTGTCTATGTTTATTTCAAATATTTGTGAAATTTTTAATGTTAGATATTTTTTGTAGATTTTCGTTATTTTTACTGTAAATTAACCCTTTTGTTACGCGTGAAAATAAAAACGCGTTTGCACTTCTAGTTAATGTGTTATTTCGATTGAAAGTTGGATTTATCAAGTAAAAGTAAGGTGTATCCTCAATTATTTGTGCCACTGTATTATTAACCCTCTGCACTCCAAAGGTGCCTCTGACTCACAATTCAAGATTGTGCATCATTTTGATGCTTTATTTATTTATTTTTCCAATTTAATTGTTGAAAACCCCTACATAATGGTTAAGAAATGCAGATTAATTCTTCAAAGAAATTCGACTTAAAAGAATTAAGTATATTTATTTTTCACAGCAATAAACAAATCTTTGTATTAAGCGAATAAATTTGCATCTAATTATTTTTAGGAGTGCAAAGGGTTAATGCATGTTTACTTAATGTATGATTTTGTTTCTGCTCATACCTCAACTATTCTAGAAAAGTGACAGTTTTTTGCTCTTTCTTTTTCGATGTTGAATACAGCAAGTGCATTTAAGTGTCTTGACCAAATGCTTGACAGAAGATAATTCTTTATTAATTTTGATTTGTTGAAAGAACACTCAGTACTTGGCAACAAAAAAAAAGATTTAACACAGTTAATACATTCAGAAATAACGCATTATAATTTTTATTTAATGTGTGCTGGAATATCTTGCCCGCTATTCACATCACTTTCATTCAAAATCAAATCCCATAGCAAACACATTTCCTGGATTAGATTTTCATCAACATCTTTGTTATAAAACTTAACGAAGTTTTTGTAACAATTTTCTAACTTAAGTTTTTCTAAATATTTTATATCAGTAATTAATCTGAAATTAGAAATAATATTTGGTATACTTTTAAATATATCCTCTATTTGAACTATAACAGTATCAATTATAGTGTTAAAAAACAACACCTAAATTTTTCTATCAGTTTTTTATAACTTCGCCTTCTACTAAGTATTAATTCCGAATTGAATCTTTTCCCTTTTCGAAGACGTTTTGCAGGAAATGTTCAAATTATGTGCTAGAACTTTTGCTTCATCTAAAAATGTTTAAAATTTTGCTTTTAAATTTATTGACTAAATTGAAAGCCGAGTCAAAGACAATTATTTTGCTTGCCATAGTTTATTGATAGTGTTCATTTTCGACAATATTGCAAACCATACCATTAAACATAAAATAAATGATATTTCTTCTATTGCATCTAATAAATTATTGACTACCACTGTATTATCGTTATCATCAAAAAATTGGATTACATTAGGCGTCAAAAAAAGTAAATAGGTAATGATTTACAAGTCCATTCGAACCCAGCCTCAGACTCGACTTCCGGTCGCCGATTGTCTTAACATGTCTGAAGGGGATTTCTTTATTCATAAATTAACCCCTCCCTGCCTTGTTGTAGGTATCATCCCTTTGTGGTGGAAGCATCATAAGCCAATTAACATGCATAGGACTGAAGTCCCACTTTTGTCTCATGGTTACGTCACTCAGATACAAATCAGAAGATCAATCCGCACCTGCCGTTATTGAATAACGACACCAGTCAGCCACGTGGAAGCTACCTTGTATGATTTCAGCTCTTGTTAACGCTAATATTGTTCAGAACACTATTTTTTAAATCACGGTGGGGGCCCTTTCAGTCGCGGGTCCCCGGTGCGTAGCATCCGCCGAACCCCTCCCCCCAGATGGAAAGCCCTGATTATCTGTGCAAACCTAACTTGATTCGTGACTGGTCACACGTCGGAATGCGTTCAAAATGATCTTGAAGAAGACCAAAGTTTGCATCGATTTGCGTATGAAATCCATAGAGGGGTTATGTTATATACTAACGTCTAGATAACTTATGGTTAGATAATTAGAAATAAGTAAGACTAAATATACTTTTAAGTTAAGCATCAGTATGGGCGTGATATAATGGTGACACATTTAAACTTACATTATCCAAAGATGAAAGCAGAGTTTGAAAATGGGCAGGAAATGGGAGTATTCGAATTAAAAATTTATCTCGGCGATTCCTTTAAACAGCTAGCAAAATTGTAGAAACCTGATTTGCAGACAAGTGCAATACAACTTTGAAAATCGGGAGTTTACGTGATAGCGAGTTTAATGGTTTTAAGTAATTTCATTTGATGGAAAGAAAAGAATGAATATAGTTTTCAGATTTAATACACAATTTGAGGTTTTTTTTCTCAAAACATTAAGTTCTAGATATGCTACAATATGGCACTCTTTCTTTCTTTTTTTATTATTGCTTAATGATACAGAATTTATTGTAATTTCTTTTTCTAAAAAATGACTTCGTAGGCACCAGGTCTAAGCATTTTTTATCGATTATGTCTCAGGATAGATGAATCTACTAAGAAATTCGTTATTCTTTCCAGATATATGTCTAGAAGAATGACTTGGCACGGAAATAATTTAAGATATAGAGATTAAAAATATTAAAATCCTACGGCAGCTTGTGATATTATAAAGAAAGAAAAATTCTTCCAATTTGAAGCTTTTCTTATTCAATGCATAGCTGATATTCATTACTGATCATTTATTGCACAAAAATGCGGAGTTTAATAAAAATGTGTGCTATTTGTAAATACTTGATACCAAGATACAAGGAGAGTTTACGAAATATTTGATTCTGCGTTATTACTTCGCTCATATTTTCCTGAAATTTGAGATAATATAGAATAATGTGTTCAATTGCTTCGGCAAAAGTTTTTTTTACATAAATCTTTCTTTAATAAAATTCTCTCGCATCCAGTTCGCAGTGTTTTTTCTTAACATTTGCTTTTTTTCGTAAAGTAAGAGAAAACGATTTTTAAATTATTGACAATCAAATATTTTTAATTTGTCTTAATACTCTCGCAAGCGCATCAATATACTGCTAAAAAGCTGCAAATAAATTAACAAAAATACTATAATCATTTTGCAAACATTAACCCTTTGCACTCCGAAAAATAATTAGATACAAAATAATTAGATTCAAAATTATACTTTCCTAATACAAAGATTTGTTTATTACTATGAAAAATAAATATACATAATTCTTTTAAGTCGAATTTCTTTGAAAAATGAGTCAACATCTCTTAACCATTATGTAGGCGTTTTTAACAATTAAATTTGAAAAACAAATAAATAAAACGCCAAAATGAGGCACCGTCTTGAACGGTGCGCCATCGGAGTGCAAAGGGTTAACTTTTAAACTTACGAATAAAAACAATCAGATCTGGAAATCATGATACCACTTTGCTTACATTGAAATTCACATTTATTTATATATATGAGCGTGTATATAGTTAGTTACTATGCTTCTCTTTAATCACGGACTTCCTGTATATCGTAAATAATACTGTTTACTCAAAGTACTGTTGGATTTTGATCCCCCATCCTATCTTTCCCTAACTTCTTGTGTGATTCGAAATGGGATCAATGGTAGAGTTGGCTAGAGTCTCATCTGCTATTTAGAGCCTTGTTGAACGAACCTATGATTAGAAGCGAGAACGAATTCATAGATACAGATACACTTGTGAATCTCATTAAAGTTCCGAAGCTGAATGAATATCTTGAAAGTGATGTAAGTTTATGCTTGGTGTAATGGATTCGGTCTGCAGGTAATTACACACCTGAGAATGAAATTTAGGATATCGCATGAAAGGCATTCTGATGGGGGGTTATTCCTATTGAAAATGGATTTATTCATGCGCTAATGCATGATGCATTTCATGTTGAATATTGTGTTAAAATAGAAATTCCAATTTGGAAGGCACTTGTATCAGGCCAATTTAATATCCATATATTAGGTACAAAAGGAACTACAATCCTAGTCTTTGAATATTAATTACTAGCATTACACTTCGATAAGCCGGTTAATTTTGATAATTGAGAGAAGATATTACTTTAAAAAAAAATTTGAATCAGAACTTAGAGATTATCTTTTTGTAATGAAGCCTTTTCGATAAAAGCTAAAATATCAACATTTCTACAGATTTCCATGGAAATAGCTTCTAAAATTCTGATGGGAAAAATGCATTCTCATATCAACTGCACATATATATCTTCCGTTTCTATGCTTATATGATAAAACTGAAATTTGCAAACATTATTATTTACATTATCTGTTTAATTATGTTTTACATTATCTGACTTTCACTTCGGAAACTATTCTTTGGAAGAATTTCTTGTAATAGTTAACAAAATATAACAAAGTACAATATAATACCAATACGAATAAAAGTTTAACACCAATACGAACATATATTTAAAGAAATTTTATAAATATATGTAACACATGATAGTCTGAAACAAAAAAGAAACATACTCAAGAAATTAGTGTTTGAGCTTCTACAGATTTTATTCTTTTGCTCGGATAAGAAAGCAAGATTTATATTTTAAACATTTTTTCCACAATATCATTACATTTTATTTACGATGAAGCTTTGTTAATAATAAATTTAACTTTGTCGTCTAATAAATGTAAGATATAAATGCAAATATATAAGCTGCGAGGTTCAATTTTTTTCTTCAATATGAAATGTAGTATATCATTTAATATTCCTAATTTTTGAACAGATTTTTTCATAAAACCTCTTGAATCATGTTTGAAATCTGTTTTGAGGGAGTTTAACTGAATTTTATATTTTCCTTCATACAATAATACTATTTTACATTTTTAAAGGCTATTTTCTCAGATTCTAATCTTTGGCAGAATTTTATAACACGAAACTTCATAAATTAAGATCTAATGCATATTTTTTGTTCAAATTTTATCATTGGCTCAATTTTTTCAATAAGTTCTCCAGTTCCTGAATTAGAATATATATAAAATATATTTTCCAAAATATTCAGTGGTTGTTTTAATGCTTCACAATGCTTAAAATATAAACAATGGAACCTCAACATTCAACAAAACATTAGATAGAAATATGTGCTATTTTTTTAATTTTAAAAACTGGGTAATACATTTTTTAGGTGCCTGCAAAATGTTAAATAAATCTCTAAACATAAATAATTTTTTAGTATACCTCTTTTTTAAATAGTTTTTAACCACTTTTTTCCAATTTTTAAAACGTTTTAATCATTTTTTAATGCGAAAATTGAAAAATATAACTATTTTGAAGCATTTTTTAAAATATCAACCTGAAAGTAGTACTATCTCTAAAATGTCAAAAAAAAATCCACAATAAAGTCTGGAATTTTAGCAACCTAAAGATAAAGAAAATAGAATCCACTGACTAAAATAAATAATTCAGTTATTTGCCCCGTCATATTAGGAAGTGTGTAAGATAATTTAGTGTTTGTTCGATAAATTTATCTAAGTATAAATGATCTTTCAACTGATAAAAAAAAATTTTTACGATTGTAAAATCTACTCAATAAAATTATAATACATTCATAATTTAAACTCTCAGGGAAAAAATAAAGAAGTTATTTCAAAAAAAACCAAACGGCGCAGTTAGTTATTTACAAAAGCCAATATATGCTAAAATTAAATAATTTCAAATATCATGCAATATTAATGCATATTTATAATCTGAATTGAATGCATGCCGACGGTTTCCGCGAAAGATTTAAAAAAGAAAGGGATTTTAAGAGCTGTGGAAAATTCTGAAATACGTGTCTCCTTCATTTGTGTAAATTGCGGAAGAAATTTATTCGGCAAAAAGTTAAGAGCAACTGAATGCAGTTTTTCGATAATTTCGGACGGTTAAAATTAAAATTATGTATCACCATTACAAAAAGTGATTAAAAAACTAATTTCTTTGAAAGATTGGATGAATAAAGTAATAGTATTCCTATTATAAATTTTAATTAAAGCTAAGACGATGATTGAACTGTGGCTGTATATCGTAAAATATAAAAGCCATTTCTCTTAAATCCTGATCACTAAATATCATAAATTTTTCTATTTACAATCTTCTTACTTTTAGAAGTAATAATTATCATAAAAAATATTGAAACAGGTTCCATAATTATTGAAGAAACATTAATATACTGCACAACTATAATTTCGAAAGTTTCTTGGCTAGCAAATGGATTTCTCTTAATGTTTCAAGAATCAATGCTTTTTTCTTTTTTGAAACGTCTGCACTAACTCCAGCCTGACGTATGATCATTAATCTAAATGTATTGAGTGAAATATAAAGCAGAATTATTTCTCTTAAATCTTAATCACTTTAAATATTGCTTTTTCTCCCATTGTACAGTAAGAAATACAAACCTACATTTCGAAGTAACTATATTATCATTAAGAAACGGGTCTCAATTATTTAAGAAACGTTAATATATTACACAACCAAAATTTTAATTCTATTTGTACCAAAAATTTCTTAGCTGGAAAATTGATTTCTCTTGGTGTTTCCTAATAATTTTTACTTTCTTGTATATGGTATAGAGAGAGTATTGGAAAATTTTGACGGATCTTCCTATTTTACACAACCCTGAGTTTGGAAGAGACATTTTTCGCATTGCGTATGTCTCTCTGTCTGAACGTTTATAAATTCTCAGATTTTATGTGAACTGCACTGTTTAAATGAGTTTAAACTTATGGTTAAAGGTACATGAAGTATCGTTAGGACTGTCACAAAAATAACTCAAAAAGGTTCAGAGTTAGAAGGATAAAATTTGGCATAAGGTTTTTATAACACATTTGTAGAGTTTTAAGATATAAAATAACACCATAAAAAAAGAACTGGATACATAAAATTCGGCACTCCGGCTTAGCATCTACATTGTTGACACCTATCAAATTTTGAATCAAAAGGCGGATCGTCTGTCTGTCTGTATTTTCAGAAGCGTGTAAACGCGATAACTCAAAAACACAATAACTTAAATAAATGAAGTTTGGTCGAGAACACTACCTCTGGCTCACTGAATCCAGCCTGACACGTGATCACTAACATATGCATCTCATTCTCTTATCAGCAATGAACCAGTAGAAAGATGACTTCCGGAAAGAAGTTATATCAAAAGCTATATTACTCATTCGACTCTTCTCAAGACTGGACTCTAACCATTTGTTGGAACTGTAAATCTGAAGAAAGCGCGCAACACTGAGATCACTTTATATTTCGATGAAACTCAGGCATTTTATTTTCTTCGTATCAATCTCCTTTTTTCTACGAAAGTTGCATGAAATATATAGACTGTGTAGTTTAAAATAGTGTTTACTAGTCCTAAAAGGTGATAATGACTTACAGAAAGATATTAAGAAATTCCCAAACTCGTATTTCAACAGTTGAATAATTCTTAATGACTTACAGAAAGATATTAAGAAATTCCCAAACTCGTATTTCAACAGTTGCATAATTCTTTTTCTAATTCGGATAATTATCCAGTCTCGGGTAATAATTCAGTCGGGTAGTTGTCAATTTTCAATGGTAAATAAAGAAAAAGCATTTTTTTTTCATTTTTCAAAATTTTGAACAATTAGTCACCATTAAAAATCTCTTTAATTTTGATTACTTGTCATTAGAGCAGCAAGAATCGATGCAAATAGCCTCCTGAGACACCTCTTGTCTTATATACGCACTGTCGACCGCATCGCGTTATGTTGATTGGTTGAACACCTCCAATTTTTGTAGCTCTTTAGTTCGTTTGTAATGGAATAATAGCTATGTAACATTAGATTCTATTGTTAATATGCATAGTCAAAGTTTTATTTAAAAAAAAGGTAAATATATGCATTTCTGACTTCAGAAATTTGTTTCTGACACAAAGGGAGTTGAAAAGGACTTAATTAAGGAATAAATAGCAACTCAATAACATTTAATATTTTAAAAATTTGTTTCATCAGAACTCTGCATGCGTAAATATTTAAGTTTTCATAGTTGAAAAAATAAAAGCCAATTTTATTAATAAGCTAAAAAAAAGAATTTATGCATACCAACAAAATTGCTATCTTTTAAATTTCAAAATATAAGCGTAAGAAAATATCTTATAATAATCTCAATTTTTAACTAGTCAGCTATTTCTGAAATCCATGTGTGATTACTTTCAAGTTCCTTTTTTCCACTAAGTGGAAGATGCATGATATGATTTCTGTTTTTCATTGAGCATATGGATATTTAAGAAAGCTTTTGAAGAAGAAGAATGCGTTTGAAAGTAAAACGTCAGAGAGGACTGCTAAGAAAGGGTTATCTCTTTATCATTCTCATCATGAAAGATATTGGTTTGATTATGGAAAATATTAGAAACTACCGTTTCTAATACAATTTTTAGTTTTATCAATGAATAAAATTAATGAAGTCGTTTTATTAAACCAAAATGCCGGCGTCGTGGCACAGAGGAAGCGCGTCTTCCTCGTGATCTGGTCTTCCCAGGTTTGAGTCCTGGTTAGAGCATGATTGTTCTTTTGTGTACTATCTGTGAGGTGCGTTAATGCCCCCCTCTGAAAAAAAGGGGTTGTGCAAGGGAATGTCCGTGTGTCATCCTCATATGAGCTAGAAGTCAGATTTCTGCCTTCGTGTGCTCAGGGGTACATATCCTCAGAAGCTACTGCACTTCCTCATTCCGTTATAAGCGGGCACGAGATCATCATCACACTAATTGTTGCACCAAACTGAAATTGAATAATACTCGGGATAATATCCATCTCGATTTCTTTTTTTCAATAATTTATATACATTATTATTTGAAATAAATTTATGAATCTTAATATATTTATTTCCGATTCCTTTGTAATAATTCTCTTTCTAAAACAATGTAATTAAAATAAACAAACTTAAAATTTTCCTTAATTGTAGAATATAATAAGCAGTAACAAATGCAAAACGACATACGCTAACCCTGCTGCAGCGTCCTAGGTGATTGACCGCCATTACAATCAATTGACTCCGAGAGGGATAAAAAAGTATTCAGCCCCTATGACAGAAACCGGGCTTTCATTCTCCCACTTGTAAGATCCAACTCGTCATCGTAGTGGAAGAAGTGCAATTGTATGTGCACTAATAATAATTATTTGCGAGAACGGGAACTCACTGCTTAAATAAAAACTCTTTCCTTCTCTCTCTCTCTCTTATATATATATATATGACGAGATGGATCTTACAAGTGGGAGAATGAAAGCCCGGTTTCTGTCATAGGGG
>JAOUZG010015456.1:370575-385807 GCA_026289955.1 Argiope argentata | reverse complement strand
ATATATATATATATATATATAGATAGATAGATAGATAGATAGATAGATAGATAGATAGATAGATAGATAGATATAGATATAGCTATATAGATATATAGATATATATAACTCATAATTTAAGAAAAACACACGAAGTTTTAAAGAAATCAACAGTAATTACTTGTTTACCTGAATAAACTTTAGATTTTTACCAAAATTAAGTGGAAACTGTTATAGAATCATTATTTGATACGAGCACCCCAAAACACTGACTCTCGTTTACAGACAAATAACTATCAATTTATATTCCGGTTATCGGTAATAAGTACGCTCGGTTCTTTCTAAAATAAAGGCCTCTTTTCCATTTCTCGTCTCAATTGCCTAAAACTCTCCCAAGCACAGACAGAAAGACAAAGAACGGCAGCGAGCGGAACATAATATGAACTCCTTTTGTTAGAAATCCAAATATTCAGGATTAAAACAGACAGGAACTGCTCGATTGTTCTAATCATCTTACATAATACCCCAGCGTTTCTTCTTCTGATTGGAGCAGTGAAACTAATTCTGGAACACAGAAAGTGCAATTGTGATGAAAGTTTGTCTCGGAGTAATTCCTGCTATGAGGAAAAATTAAGCTCTTGATTCAGTAAATAAAATGAGTACTCTTGTCACTGAAACTTTGAAAATCGAAATTACCCTTTGAAAAAGGTATGTTGTTACTTCATTTGTTTCTTTGATAGATTGATTTAATTTTTTTTCTTTTAGAATGTATCATTCTGTAGTTAGAACTTTATATAGAACTTTATTTGCAATTTAACGTAGTACGCAATTCTCAATACTGTTTTCATTTTTCTCGTATCATTGGACTTAGATTTCCGAATTTAAAATTCCATTCATTAAACCTCTTCCCCCTTCCACCACTTTCTTTATTCCACATCTCGAAATTTTTAATCGGTGCTAATATGAGAGCATTCATTATTCTTATTCTTGACAGTACTTTTTGAAAGGATATAACTTTTCTTGAGAAATAATGCACTAGATGCTATACATCTGAAATTTTCAAGGTACATTATGAAACATAAATTTTCTGACTTTTTTATGGTTCATAAGGTTATTACATTAGTGCATAGGTTAAATAGAATAAATGAGAAATTATTTTATAATAAAGGTTTTGAGGATAAAATTCTAAGAATTCAAGTATATCTATCCAAACATTAAAAATAAGTCTGCATATTTTAAAACATGTGGTTACATATTAAAAATAAATTAAGTTACTTTCATCAATGCCAGAATTTGTGCACGTTTTATTGACAGACGAAATATTTCCTAACTTATCGTTTCGATCCCATTTGAGCTTTGCATTTTATTATACCCGAGGCATATGCTTAAACAAAGTAAGAAGTGAGCCATAAAAATCGAAATGAAATTAATTCCTCCTTTTTCATTATTTTCCCTTTCTCTACAATACTTTTAAATTTTGAAGAGGGAAATTTTAACATCATAAAAGGATTTCATTTCTGTAATTGACAGGAAATTTCTAATATTATACATTTTAATTTGGACTAAAAATATTTAAATATTTTCTTTGAAATGGCTATGTTTGAGAAATTACATTGAATCGAAATGTTCTATTCAAAGCAAGTTAGTACACATTTTCAAATCATTGCAATTTTGAAGTTAGCATTTAAGCGCTTGAATAATTAAAAATATAAAAATGAAAAATAAAAGATTTTAAATTATTAAAGAAATGAAACAGTGTATCATTGGACAAATATTTCCTGAAATATTGAAATATATATAATAAGACAAATTTCATGAAAATACCCAGAATAAAACCTAAAATTAACCACTTGATATACGAATTTAACTTTCTAATTAGATAACTCATCCTATTTTGGTAATTTATTGTTAATTTGATTTTTAAAAAATAATATGTGGAGCATTTGGGATACCAAACCATTTCATATTGATTTTTTCGTATTTAAATACTTAATTCTGTGGCTTGATTGCCGACTTGAAAATAAAAATGTAGTAATTCGATGCGTGTGTCAGACACGTTATTGTATGCGAAGAGGGTAAACTTAGAAAAAGAAGAAAAGCTTGGAATACTTTCTTTAAAAGAGTGCGTTCTAAAAACGTAGGAGAATTCTAAATTCCGGTGCGAAGCTATGTAGACATGACATTAAAGCTCTTTTGCTGACAAAACATATTTCTTACCAAATCTAAACCATTGCTGGAAAATCTGTTGCCACACGCAAATCCCTACTAATAATATTAAACAAAAACTAGTTTTATTGTACGTAGTTTATGGTGCTTTATAGCATAGAGCTGTTTGTAAATGGAAGCGATGACTACCGCAGTAAGTTGGAAATTATTTGAGATATTTTTTAATGTTATTTTATATTAGTTGCTACCACTTTTAAAACAATATGAGCGAACAAAATTTTTACTTTTATTCCTTCTCTACTTCCATTACTTATAAAGGAAGGTGCAAAGTTATATATTTCTTGGCATGTAAGATATGATGATAGCTATAAGTAAGATTCCATTTCTCCTTTTTCGACTATTTCCTGAGAAAAAGGAGAAAGTTCTCGTTTATTTCTAAGAATTTTCATCATGAATTATACCGGAACAAGTTTTTAATAGTATTCAATATCTGAATTGTTCTTGTGTTTGGCATAATGATTGATAGGAAGTGATTGCAAATGTGGTAACTTCCTGTCTCATTAGTAGTTTTCATTATTTTATGTCAAATTAATAATTGTCCTTTAAAAGAATCTATCATGTGATCTACATACATATACATAGATAATAATAATGATTTGACTCGGTTTGATCACATGTATGGAAGAAAACAAAATTGCTCTCTTCCAAGAAAAAATAAATTCAGAGATTGGGGATGAGTCAGAAGAAGTTGATTCTGAATCTCTTCAATAAGAGGTGGACTTGTGAAATAAGTAAAGTAATCTCAAATTATCCATGCTTCATATTTTGAGACACATCTAAAAGTTACAGGATTACAAAGAAGATATCAAAATGAAGACTTGATATTTATAAGTCTGAGGGTTGGAATGAGTTGATGGTAATTAGCTAATTTCAATTGGTTTGAAGACCAACCTATTGAAACTGAATTGAAAATTTTTTTTGATGGTGGTTGATAATTTGTGATTTCCAACAATTGGATAAAAAATATTTCATCAAATTCTATCGCTTAAGACGGAATTTTCGAATAGCATAAATGTAGCAAAAAGTAATTGATAGGAGACTGAAGGTTTCCATTGAAACGAGAGTTGTACTTGCTATTAAATTGGCCGACTGTCATTACTCAATTTAAAATACATCTTTCCTTTTTTTATATTTTAGATCTTTACATAATTGTCTCTCATAGAATTCAGTCATTTTTGTTTTTATAAACGTTCATTTCTCAAATTTTTTCTGCCATAATTTCGGAAGGAATTATTTTGAATTGCTACAAATGAAATATATTGAATAATCATGAAGTACTATATGAAGTATTATAAGAAATAGAGTAAATTTTGATTGAAAAAATGTTTTGAACAGATAATTTCATGGTAGTAATTTGTGATGATTGAAAATTGAAATCAAAATAAATTTTGTGGCAATAAGGAATAGTTTCTTATGATTCAAATATATTTTCTTCAAATTACTTCGTTATTATTATCATAAACATAATTATCTCATCCCTTGAGTAATTGGAAACATACAGGGTTAATTAAGAATATCGTTATAGCTGACGCAGATTATTTAATAAATTTATTTAGAAAAGAAATGCATTGTTTATAATTTTATATCTTTCATAATATCTCAATATTTTATATCCCTCAGAATATATTTATTCCTACGCATAAATTTAAAGAACTATTTCTATACCGTAAAATTATTTCAAATTGAAGAAAATGGCACAGGCAGCCAAATTCTTTTTTTATTACTTTAACTGAACTTATATCTATTCATATCCCATAGTTAAAATAAGAAAGTAATTTATGGCCTTTTTTCATAAATTTTCATTTAACATGATTTGTTTCATATTTGTAAATATAACTGATTTTTCACTGAATTCCTGAAAAATTAGATATTAATTTATACTTAATGCAATTTAATATATAATATAAATATTATATGATAATAAATACACAATCCAATTCTAAAATATGCGGTTATAATATTTTTTAGTATAAAAATAAATTAGCATATTAACAAAATGATTCGAATTTGATCCTAATTGTGGGGAAAAGAATTTATTTCACATGTTAGTAATGTTTTAATGTAAAAAAGAAGTAAAGGAATAAACACTAGAAAATAATAAAAATAAAAATAAATGAACTGTTAATAGATTAAAGTGTCATTATTTAGAACCGTTATAATTAATATTATGATTTAACATTTGGACGAAAAATGTTCTCTGAGAAATAAAAAGCAAATACTGCAAATGATTCTATCGTAAAGCTCCTATTACTCAACTTTTTAAACAAGGAAATCGAAATATTCACACTGTGATTTGAAGTATCATCAATGATTCGAAATTCTCACTTTTTTTTCTTCCCTATATTTGCTTTGCAGATACTTGTGATCATTTATCTCAAGAATTTCATTTGTATTTGATGTGAAATTCGTTTGATCTCTTAAAAACTTTAATTATTGCTGATTCTGAACAAAAATATAAAAATTCTGTGTTTAAATTCTAACTTTTGGTGAGCATTTTACAGCTATAAATAAAATGTGCATTGATTTGTAAATTAGTAGATGGAAAAATCAAGGGATGCGTTAAAAGATTTCACTTTTTTTTTTAATTCCATGGTACACATTACTTTGAAGTGCAGACAAACCGCAAATAACAGTAAAAGCATCGTTTTAGTTTTTACAGACTGTGCTAAAATAAAGCACATTTTTTAATGTGGGCTACTTATTATTGTTCAAGCAACGAACGGTGCGTAAAACATTTGCTCGTAACTGATCACCAATGATCTGTCGCACATTATATGCAGGCTTATATGATATCTCAAGTCATCCAAAGTAAAATTAAGGTTATAAAATAATAATAACATATAATTTTGTGATTCAAAAACGTAAAATCCAAAGACATAAGAAAAAGGAGAGCAGTATTAGAAATTGCAAACTTTCGTCAAATGATTTACATCATCATCAAAAATTACCAAGTGTTTCCGCAATATCTTCTGGTTTAATTATAATGTCGTTCATAACTGAAGCACATTCATTTAAACTAATGCCACCATGTTTAAAAGAATGTTATTCACTCGTTATCTTTCTTTTTGTACCCAGAACGCAGGCTTCATCCATCAGCATATACGAATCAGGTTATTTTTATCTTTAGTTTCAACGCCCAATCATCTTTTGTTAATTCAAAAATTTTACTAATCATTTTAATAATGCTCACAAATGTTAAAATAAAATTTTTAATTGTTGAATTGTTTGAATTAGTTCATTTATTTATTTTGGAATCATTTGGAGCATCTTTTAAACTTGTTTTTCACATTTTATAATCAATTGCAGTTTAGTTTTAAATAACTGTAGATTGATTATTTGTCATGTTTAATTACAAACCTTGTATTTTTATTACCATTTAATATATTCCCACTCGATATTTGGATATGTTGACAAAGCTTAAGCACAAAACTTACTATAAAATGGCTGCTACGTAATCATAATTGAACGATTTTCTGAAAAGGACTTCAAAATGTAAATCGTATCTGTTTAGTTTTATTGAATTGTATACAATAATATTTTTGAGTTGTCAAATGTTGGCTAACGGCATCAACTGTGTCTCGTCCTGCTTGTCATTCCTGATGTGCATTAATGACTATTCGCCTTGTCACAATTTAAAATTACGATATTCTCTCCAAAATCGCTTTCACGTTATAATGCATGTTACGTAGATTTCTAACGGATTATTTAATAAAGCAATCAACTACTGATTCATTTTTGAATTTTAAACAAATAATCAAGAAGGATCGATGTATTGTCTAATTCAGAAAAAGTTATATTTATGCACAGAAATTCAACAAATTCATTCCAAGAACTAGCCGTTCATAATGTTTTCTCCATGCAGATGTAATCTGAAGCAAATAATTATTTGATTGTAGACGGAGAGAATCGATATTTCTACGTGAAATCCTTAACTATGCCTTATAACGTGCCTGCAAGCATTCACTTCAATTATTTTCGTTAGATAACGATTTAAATTTATGATTTCACAATTTTAATACAATAGGTGCTCTATTATTTAGGAAAATAAGAAGCAATAATTTGTTAAAATGGTGTAGATGCTGGATGCTATTTTTTGTTTCTCAACGACTAAGAATTGAAATACTTTATTTCTGCTATCATCCAATAACTATAATTATAAGCATGTTGTAAGTTGGGATATATTCAGGCACAAAGATTTAACAGATTGTATAATGGATCTGTGATTAAGAATGAAAAGATTTCAGCAATTTTTAAATCCATTATCTTATCATTCAAATTTAGATGCTACATTAGATACCACAACAGATACAACATTAGATCATGTTGTAAAATACATTTCATTGTTGCCTCAATTTTTAAATTTTGAATATTTAAAACAGAGAACAAAAGTTTCTAAGACGATTCATAAGCATTACTATATTTAAATGGTATCAGAGAAATTAATGATCGTGACATTCTGTTATCAATGGAAACTATTCTAATTCAACTTTTATCAGCCCTTTTTAATAAATAAATTTTGATTAAATGTTTTTTATACTTTATTTGCAAGTTCATCTATAGAATGGTTACTAATCCATTATTTTATCATCCGCATTTATTTTTAGGAACATTAATATATAATGTTAAACACATAAGTTTTTTTTTATCACAGTTTAAAAAATGTTGCATTTTTGAATCTTGAAGTATAGAGAGCGTTTCTAAGATTTTTGCTATGAACATCTGTTAATAATCGTTTCAATATTTAAATATAATCAGGTAAATAATGTTAGAGAAAATGCTGTTGACAAAAGAAAATATTCTAATTTCATTTCTATCAATCTGCCTCAATACAAAATTTTTGATTAAATGTGTTTTTTTATTCTTTTGCATCGCTATCTAAGTAATAATATTTTATCTTAATTTCAAGCTGAATCAGAGTATCTCAAACGATCATAACCATAGAAATAAAAATTCTGATTTTAGATTCAAATTTGAAATTCCCGATTCTTCGTCTCTTTCGAATAGTTTCTTTTCTCTCCGAATTATCAATGGATTCTTAAAAAAATATCTATAGTAACCCTTCTCATATATAGGAAAGGCTATATTTTAGACTATTTCATGGTATAGAAATGAAATGTTTCCAATGTATCGTTCCCAGTTTGGAAAACCGATAAGCCTAAAATATTCACTCAGATCTAAGTGCAGCAGATCATAAACGGGTTGTTTGATCATTACCATAGACTGAGTGTATTTTTAGTCTGGGGGACCAAAGCAGACTGATTCTCCGCTGTGTTACAATTGTTAGTCAGCGTACCGTGACAGAAATTTAAGTACATACCCCCGAGTGTGGGAGTGGAAATGTAACAAACGCTGCTTCTCTTTTTGCTTCAATAACTCAGAAATTTGAAGCAGGGTTTCGGCTTACTGCAAGCACTTGCCGAGAATTTTGATGGATGAATTTATTTTTAGAGATTTTTTTCTTCCATTGCGTAGGATGAATTATTTCTTAACTTTAACTTTTTAGAAAAATGTATCAATATTTCTTTTTTTTTTTCCTATTGAGTTTGGAAATGTGATATAGTTCACTTTTGACTATATGTGGCTCGAAAATGTAAGAAATAATCATACAGAATTTTGTATTCAAAACTTTTCTTTGATACTTTTTAAGTTAAAATTTAACTTATTCCTTTCATTTCCTTTAATTAAATATCAAGTAAATAAAAGTTAACGGAAACATAATGTCTAGTAAATTATACCTAAAATTATTATAATGGCGTTTGTTTGAACGATATATCAGTTTTTCAGTGACGATGTAAACATGATTTATTAGGAGCTAAAACTTTTTTAATAATTAAAATCTCATGTATCCTATATGGCTTAGAGCACATCAATAAGTAATGGATTCTATTCAGATTGCAACTGTATTTTATAATTTTTTTTATTTTGATTTAATCTTTTAAAGAATTTTACATGAATTATATTATTTATTTCTAGTTGTAGATACAAAAGGGAACCATATTTACCCGTAACTAACACTGTGATTACCTTAAATTCCCCTTATTTTTTTACCTTTCAAACCTCTCAAAGAAAGAAAAGAATCCTTTCCTTTTGGTTATCCATACATCTTCGGCATTCTTATATTTCATTCTTTTATTTTTATCCTACTTCCTATGAGGACAGATTGTCGGAAACAGCACGATGATCGTATAACTTTAAATTTAGTCCTTAACTAATATACTGTTGCTATATGAATTTCAAAGTTTAATTTGAAAGGTAATTTATATCCAGATATTTGTGCTATGAAACTTAAATTATTCAATTTAAGCGATTGTATTAGGCGTTAAAAAACATAGAGATACATACTTTTTCGTTTGCCTTTGAGCCCTGATAAATAGTAATATTTGAAAGGAAACAAACGATATAAAATTAGTTAGATCTCTTATTCTCCGTCAAAACTATATAGATTTATTTAACTCATGAATAAAAGTTTAATTTCTTCATAAAATATCATTGTTTTTTTTCGAACATTATTTAACGCTATCTGAGAATGGTGCCAATTACAAGCAGAAACCTCAAGACGCCAATTACTGAGTTTTGATAAGATAAAAATAATATTATTTGCAGTTTAGGAACAATAATTCAAGATAAGATTTTACTATATATTACCTGTTATCGTTGTTTATTAGGTCTGGCAGCCAATTTTGTAATAAACGTAATTGCATAAAGATATGTGACATTATAGAGCAGAGTTTACAATTACCTTATCCTTTCAGTTAATATTTTGCATTCATTTCTAAGTTAAAGCTTCTTACACGATGAGGTGACTTCATTATATACGTTCTAACTCTTCTCTTCTATAATATCTAAGATAGATTCATAGCTCAACTCGACAGATTTGATACATTTGCTCCGATAGTATGAGCCACCATGCAGAATCTTAGAATCAAGCGTGAAATTGCGAGAAAATATGCTGGATATGTTCAAATATTGTTGGAAGAATGTATTTCTAAACTCACGGGATTTTGACGGAGAAAATACAGTTGATTAATTTGGCTCACACTAAAGTATTTCATCGATGCCTGTTAAATTATAACATAGGATACGGTGGTTGTGGCAAATGTCTTATAATGAATCACATCTGTGTAGCTATTATTGCAAGCTTTACTCTTCAGATTAAATGAAATTTTTGTTAACCATAACAAAAAAACAGCTCATTTTTTAAAATTAAAATGAAATATGTAATAAAAACTTTAAGAATAAATATTTCCAAAAATGTTCATTATTTAAAATGTTTTCATCCGTTTACGAAAATTTTCTTATTTTTTTTTAAAATATGAGTAGTGATATAGATTGTCAGCAGACTACAAGTGTAGTGTGATCAAAAACTTCTTGTGAATCTGAAACTGATTGCATCTTTTGTATTGTCTTGTAAAGTCCCATCCATTCTTTCTAGAGTAGTTTGTACACGGGGTATTCAAATAAAAAGGGGCGAAAGGATACTGTGGCTTTAAATAAAAACTTTATTCAAAGTATAGACCATAGGCCTGAGCACAATGATCTGATTGATTAATGAGCCGAAGCGTTCTTCGTTCCCAAAGTTCTTGTGGCCATGACGAGACCCAGTCCTTCAGAGCGTCCTTAAGTTCACCATCCGAAATGAAATATTTCCCTTTAAGATGTTTTTTCAGGAGACCAAACACATGAAAATCGCAGGGTCACATGTCCTAGTTGTAGGACAGATGGTTGAGCTGTTCTCACTTGAACCTGGTCAGTTCTGTGTATGTAAACATGGGGTCGTGTGAACGCGCGTTATCATGGGGCAGAACCAGATCCTCCTTGAGTAGCCTTTAGTTCTTGATGGACCTGCTTAATAGTCTTCAGAGTGCCTCAACTGGACAGAGCTCTTTATAAGAGCATCTTCTCTCTCCTGCACATACGGGTGCTCGCGCATGCTCCGCCCAATGGAGACTCCAATGCGCATATCTAGATGTCTCTCTACGTTCTATCAGTACGTTGTTACTACGTTTCTTACCTTTTCATTTGAGCACCCCTTGTAGCTGATAGTACTTATTATTCAATTGTTTTTAGATTTTAGATGGGACGGCTATTCATGCTTTTTATTTTCGGTTTGTGAGAATCTCTTTGAAATGTTTGATATTGGATTCCATTTTGTTTCTAAAATTTGAAGAAGCATTATTAGAATGAACATTTATTGAAGTTCCATCGATGTATTATTGGGTTGTTCGGAAAGTAATTTCGTTTTTTCCCGTCAGAGGACTTAATTACGTTTTTTCGAAACCAACTTCACACTTAAGCCGCATAACCATTATATGTCTTGAGAGCTGATATTGCAAGGCTTGTGTGTGAAAAAGTTCTATTAATTCTACGCAGTAGTTTTTGGTTGGTGCCCTTTTAAATAAAGAGAGCAATAAGCAGCATTTTCGTCATATTTTACTTTTTTACTTCAGAAAAGGTAAAAATGCTGTCCAAGCGAGAAAAAAATTGACGGATGTGTATGGAGAAGGCGTGTTAACAGTACGCCAGTGCCAGAACTGGTTTGCAAAATTTCGATCCGGCAATTTTGATGTCGAAGATGCACCACGGTCTGGAAGGCCGGTCGAAGCTGACAAAGATGCGATAAAGGCATTAGTTGATGCAAATCGGCGAATAACCACACGAGAGATCGGTGAGAGATTAAATTTGTCGAATTCGACTGTTTATGGCCATTTGAAAGGCATGGGCTTAACCTCGAAGCTCGATGTGTGGGTGCCCCATGTCCTTACGGAGCGAAATTTGTGTCGTCGCGTTGACGCGTGTGATTCGCTCCTCAAACGTCCAGAAAATGATCCATTTTTGTAGCGGATTATTACTGGGGACGAAAAATGGGTTGTATACAACAATGTTAAACGCAAGAGGTCATGGAGCAGAAAAGATGAACCGGCTCAAAGCGTGTCAAAAGCCAACATTCACCACAAAAAGGTGATGCTCTCCGTTTGGTGGGATGTCAAAGGAATCGTTTTTTTTTGAGCTTTTGCCGGACAATACAACGATTAATTCAGAAGTCTATTGTCATCAACTGGACAAATTGAATGATTCACTTAAAGAGAAGAGGCCCGAATTAATCAACAGGAAGGGTGTAGTGTTCCACCAGGATAATGCGAGACCTCACACAAGTTTGGTCGCTCGCCAAAAACTTTTACAGCTTGAATGGGACGTACTGCAACATCCACCATATTCTCCAGATCTGGCGCCTTCCGACTACTATTTGTTCCGGTCCCTGCAAAATTTTTTGGATGGCAAAACCTTTACCTCAAATGAAGATGTCAAAAACCACCTGAACCAGTTTTTTGCCAGCAAGGACCAAAACTTTTATGAGAGGGGAATTATGTTACTGCCAGAAAGATGGCAAACGGTGTTGGACCAGAATGGCCAATATATAATTTAATAAAATATTTATTCATTATACGAAAACTGTCTTTCATGTTCCCCCCCAAAAAAACGAAATGACTTTCCGAACAACCCAATATTTTAGAATGGGAAAGCTTTATGATGAAGAATATTGTTGTAATCAAGTTCTTGACCTGAAAATTCGGTTCAGGCTATAATAATAAAATTTTGGGAAAAAATGCCTGCTTTAAGTAGTGGAAAATGTTTTTTCCTAAAGTTAGTAGGCTCCTAGTTTTATTAAGCAATTCCAGTGCAGTAAATCGTCTAATAAAATTAGGACTTCATTAACAAAACTAGGACTTCGTTTGACATATATAATTAATAATTTGCAAACTTATAATTCATACTTTTTAAATAGTTTAAACATAAATATTCTAACTGGGGAAAGATTGACTGCTTTGATTACATAACACCTTTCAGTTACTTGCTAAGTTTTTTCTGGAAACAAGCAAACTTAAGTATTTTGCATATGGATAGCTTTTTATTATGGGTGCAGAAAAGGTCCTTGCTATTTCCGGTTTCGCAGGTGGCTGAAGGTATCTTTCTGAAAATGTTTGTTATTTAGAATTTTCAAATCTTAAATATTTTAAAGTTTGAATATTATACTTTAGGAACCAAATATAAAGAAGCATTACGCTGGAAAATAATTCAATCTGACCTAACTAATGCCATCACCTCTAAATTTTATATAAACTATAAAAAGTATGATCTATCTTTTAAAGTTTAAAATACACAGAGAAAAATAATGTTTAAGAAAATAGAATTGTTTCCCTCAAATTTGTAAGCAACAGTTACTAAACAGATGAATGTATTGAAGAACAATTAAGTCCGAACCATTTTTTGAATAAAATCTTGAATACGTACTGAATAAAAGACGATATATTATTCAGGATATTTCATTCATCATGTTCACATGAAAGTTGAAATTCTTTTATCCATTTAGTTTAGTACATCCTTTGTACAGTTACCTCTAGAGGGGGATATAATACAGAATCCTGAATCAGAGTTGAAAAGAGAAAAATAAAAAAAGAACTTTCGACCATTGAATCAACTCGTCGGCTTTAGATTATTCCCGAAATAACTTTAGTGCCTCTAGACCACTGAGGCTGTCAAGAAATGTCGGCACCACAAAACTTTTTAAAAGAGGAGTTTCAGCTTAAAAGCCGAGATTCTCTGTAAAGAGACACTATTAAGGGAATGGGTGAGCACCTTCCAGTTGTGAAGAAATGTGGCTTTTGTTATTTTTATCGGGAGAACCTCCTTGCCGGATTTTAATTCCAGCAAGTGTTGGGTTGAATTCCTTAAGGATAGAATTTAAAATTTCTTCGATTTCAGAGTTGAAACTTGTCGAGGAAAGGAGGGTTGGGGTTTCTTTGTCCTGTGCGGATAGAGTGTCTCTGAAAATAAGTGGGAAAATAACAATGGAAAAAGCCTTCAAATTCCTTGAAATCAGATTAGGCATTCCAATATTTTAGATATTTTGCAACATATATTTTATACATTTCCAAAGCATTTATTCATATGATCCAAATAGCATTTTCTCATAAATTTCATATCCTCAGCTCCATATCTCGTATTAAATATATTCTATACGATAAAAAATGATTGAATTGATTCCATAGGATAAAAGAGGGTTTTCTGCAGAAATTAATTTTAATTAATTTCTAATAATTTCTTATAATTCTTTTATTATAATATTCTTATAATAAAAATAATATAATATAATCCATAAAAATTCTAATAATATTTTATTATAATTTTTATAATAAACTATCAGAATAATCTATTATGAAAATTAAATTATCATGGAAA
Organism: Argiope argentata; assembly: GCA_026289955.1. Classification (NCBI taxonomy): domain Eukaryota; kingdom Metazoa; phylum Arthropoda; class Arachnida; order Araneae; family Araneidae; genus Argiope; species Argiope argentata. Next base: position 372,364 of record JAOUZG010015456.1, on the reverse strand, counting down.
TGGAGTTGTCATGAAAATGCAAGAAAAACATAGTCAGTAAAAATGGGACAGAATAGCATATTATGGCTATTGATGAAGAAAAAGGATTCTTTGTATTAATTTTGCAGATCTATTATTTTTATTTGGGGATGAGAAATCATGGATTATAAGAGCCAAAATTTTTGAAATAGTGTCTTCTAATTTAAGCAGATTTATAAGGGGATGTTTTTAGAATGGATGATTCCTATAATTATCTTTCCATATTATTAAGAATTCGGAAACTTTGCAAATTCAAAATTCCTGACTTTCTCATAATTTCAATGGTAGCGGTGACTCGCTGGCAAAATCGAGATTTCTGGAATGCTGGAGTTCGAAACAAGACACCAATAAGGTTCTGACATGTGTCCGAGTCTGGAATGCATCAAATTCCACGTCAGAATTCAAACACATAGTCATATTTTGGCGTACAAACGTCGAGATGCAATTGCCGATTCAAATATTCTATGATCTTTTGGCCATGATTACACATGAGACAAAAAAACCCCTGTCGGTAACATTTTTGGAATGGATAGTTAAAAATAATCTCCAAAAAATATTTTACATTTAACTAAATCTTATACTAATATATATAACTATCTGTTTAATATTTCTTCTTAAAAACACAGGGGATCCTGAAATCTTGTAGAATTTAGAACTATGAAGTGCTCCTAAGAATTATAATAATTTTTAAATAGATGTCTAAGGTATTTATCAAATATTGAATGCGCTGAAATAACAAAAAATAATCTATACCTAATCTACATAAATTAATCATAATTAATCACTGCTGTCATAAATGAATCTACACCTATCATACTCTTGAGTGAGTATTTCCTCAAGAAAAGCGGCTGAATATTTTAGAAAAAAATCCAACATTCCTATTGATTCAATGAAAGGAAAAAAAAATAATCATACCATTTTGAAATTTCCAGAATTATTATTGGAACGTTGAATGGTACTATTTCCAGTCATAGTTTGTCCATCCAAATGGTGCGAAACTTGGAAAGATGGCTCACAGATAGAGGTTAATGAAACAATTGCCACCAGAACGAATTAAATTTATCGACGCCATCTGTGAGCAAAACTATACAAAACGTCTAATAGAAACGCAAAATTTTCTTCATAAATTCTCCACACTCATTTTAGTTTCAGAATTACATGGTAATGATATTAATGAAGCATTATAGGACTTTTTAACGTTTCGAGAAAAGTATAAACTTTCATAAATTCAGGACACTCATTAAAAGCTTCACTCAGCTTCATGATTGCACTCATTTTAAGGTTAAAGGAAAAAAAGAATTATTTCTTCGTTACTTGAGTTGATTTAGAAACACTTATGTATCTACAGCAACGCATGCGTTTCTGAAGAATTTTCATGAGATCTGTACTCGTCTCAATCTCTAAATAAGATAAAGACTCTGAATACAAAATCAATTTTATAACTATTCTATGTATAAAGTTCTGATATGTATTGTTGTATTCTGGACAACCACACGAATTAACTGAATTAAAGCCCAATCTTGAAGCGACCCGGGGGTACTTTTAGGGCTGTCATTATATGTTAAGAAGATTCCACTCCGGCCTGTGAGCCGCACTAACGAGATGAAGTGTCACCGAGGAGGACACCAAAGTAGGCAGCTGAGCAAGGATATAATTAGAGTAAATATATTTAACAATTGGGTATTGAAATCTTCAGCCATAAATCACCCAAATCTCAGAGCAAATCTAACACGAACTTAAAATTGAAATTCTAAGGTAGATTATATATATA